>RXPK01000788.1:0-127920 GCA_004143645.1 Protaetia brevitarsis
CAGATCTATGCACATCTAAGCGCCGATAAGCATATCGCACAGTGTTATTCATCAAAAGTTACTAGTTGAACTAAACGAGGCTGCCTTCACAGATATGCTAAGCGAAGTCATGGTTCGGAAGTACAATCTGGGTAAAAAATACCAGTTTATAATACCAGATAAGAAAAACTATTGGTAAGGACAAACTCGTATTAGTATACTGATGGTTCAAAGACAGTCAATATATGGGGAAAAACTTAGAATAGATATCTCAACCAGCTTCAGCGAAGGCGCGACAGCATCCATACTAAGGTTTATCGTAATTCAGTAGTATGCTAGATAAAGTGTAGAGACTGGCCAACATAGGTAAGGCAATCGCTATATTCTCTGACAGTCACTCAACACTTAAAACGAGTATTGCCGCAAGTGTTGAATCTAAACTGATTTGGGACTACATTAAAGCCATAGAGGCTAGGTAAAAGTGTCCATTCAAAACAGCTAAAGAAAGTCATCGAGATTGCTAGGAGCCGGCTTTTCCTTCTGCATTTTCAGAGATAACAAAGTCCATTAAGAAATTGATACATGGCATGCCAAAATCCTTTAGGGAATATCAGCAAGTTCCACAAAGAGAAGAAAAGACTAAATTTGCAAATGGTTTATTAAGTGAAGACAAGAAGACTGCTAAAACAGGTATATCCACATTATAGGCCTGGCATCTCCTATTCATGTTCTATACAAATGCGATGCTTTGGCAAGGATAAGGTTTCTAAGAGTGACTTGTGAGTAAGTGAGAGCAGGTAGCTATGTAAGGAAAGATCTTTCAAAGATGACGGGTCTAATTAGGAAGGCAAAGTTAGAGAGCACCTTTTAGGGTAAAGGAATCACAATAGATCTAAAAAGACCGGGAACACTCCTTTATAGCCACCTCAATCCTAATTCACCTGATGTAAATCTACTTAACCCTAAAGGAGCTATTCCGTTGTAAAGAAATGTATTATGCAAAAATTTTCAGTTAAGTACCTGTTCAGCACTTACCATTGCAGTGAAATACATACTGGCAACTCTTATTGAATAAATGTCATTATAGTTATTACAAAAACCATATTTTTATAGAAAATGCATTTACCTATCAAAACAGGCCATTATGAGCCCAAAATTTGTAAGTCATGGCTTTCTTGAATTTACAATTCACACCTGTTGAATTGACATAAGTAGTTTATCTGTACGTTAACTGAAGTATGTATTTTATTTAGAATTATGCCAGATACCCTTAAAAGACGTATGTTAAACCTTTATAGGGATTCCTATCTACCATCTGATATGCATGAGTATTTCAATATCAACTCAAAAGTAGAGAAAATGAATGTAAACAAGCAGAACTTTAAAACACTTGATAGTCAAAGAAAAGACACAAAGTTTATTTGAAGTATATTTCGCTGGGGTATTAATTTTAATTTCTTTAATTACAATTATTACTAATTACATTAATAATCTAGGAACTGGATCTTACCAGCAGTAGAAACAATTTTATGTCTTTTTTTTTCGAATGTTAGAAGTACTCTTGCAAGTTTAAGAGATTACTTCTAACTGATCGATAATATAAGCAAAATATGCTGCATATTTACAAGTAGGAGTTAAATGCATAAACAGAATTTTCAATCATATTATTATTATCATCTTCAAAAATACACCTATTTCAATTTTTTTTTTAAGCTATAATAGTTCATATAGTCAGTTTGAAAAAAGAGCTATGGAACTTTATCTTAATAATATATTAAGAAAAAAAAAAAAAAACTTGAAAATTTGTTGAAAGTTAAATAAGATGTCATTTGTTTTATTATTTTTTCTAACGGGATGTCGATGAATAAGTGCAAAATGGAACTATACAAAAAGGTATGAAGGCAAAAATTACAAATGACATCAAGACAATAGCAATTAAAAGTTCATTTTACTCTACTGATATTTCAAATATGATTGAAAATACATAATAAATATGGGATGAAGGATTCGAAAATATTTCCTTGTGTCAGGAATTCTGAAATCAAGTCTTTTGTTTTCACGCATTATTTTATAAATCAGATATTTCAATAAACGCATGCATATATTTCAATCTATACAAGATAAGTGAAATATGCAAAATTATGACAAAATCAAAAGTGTATAAATAGCATAAAAATATCGTACGTAAGTATTCGTGTATGCGGCAGCATATCATAATATTTTGCAAAAAGTATATCATTGTAAAATGGAAGTGAAGTAAATTGGATAACATTAGACACATACCAGCAACAAAATCAAAGAAAAAAAAATTATCCATACTCACATCGGCAAGGTGGGTTGTGCACCTACTAAGGCGGGTTCAGGAGCCAGATCTCTTACTGCTATTATGGAAGGCGTGGACACGGATTTCTGCAGGGGTAACCTAGCCGGTATGAGCTGTCTTAGCTGGTCGGCTTCCCTCTTCGCTTTAAGTTTATTGAAATCATTCTGGAAATTATGTAATAATACTGGTTAATGAATGGATCATTTTTTAACGGTATTCACCTGTAGATCAGCTTCGTTTAGCGAATGCGTGCTGGCGCCTCCACCAGTACTTCTGGGCCGTCGACAGACAATTACGGGATCTGTACCCAATAACCTAGCGCGGCCGTCTACATTATCTATGAGGGAAGATTCGTCCGCCTCCGATTCCATGCTGCTTAGAGATATACTGGAATTAAAAATGCCCAATGTGAACAATTTCTTTTGCCAATCTTCATCAACAACTCTTGCGCACAAACTAAATATTTTTCCGGTGGATATTAAATAAAAGCTTTACGTCCTCGGAATCAAAATATGGTATCAGTTTATCTGATAAAAACTATATTGATGATAACATATAATCTCATTATTGCTTTTTAATTGGAGTGTGTATCAAATATGATATGAAAATGGCAATATAAGACATGTTATCCTATTTTTACCAACAATTTCTCATCAAATCTTATAAACCTACCAAGGAAATAAAGATATAAAAACTATAATGGTCTTTATAATGCGGTAAATGCAAATAATATTTAGAAATGTATTGATATTATTAATTATTCTACTGACCTTCTCTGCCTGTTCGGTTTGATTTTGTCTTTGGCTCCTGTTAGATCTTCCAGTGCAGTCCATGATCTTCTTCTTTGAGCTTCTGGTTGGCATAGGAAATCTTGTGTTCCTAGAGAAATTGACAAATATACCTAACATGATTAAAATAATTAAAATTGAATTGCAAGGAGCTCATTTTATTTTGATAATCTCCTGAGACAGCTGGATCTTCTATTTCAGTACTTTTAATTTCGGTGCTGTATTAATTAACACTGGTAAAACCTATCTTTAAGGATAATGTTCTTTAAAGCTTCATTTAAAGCTAATTTTATATTTATCTCGAAACGTTTCCTTTTTTCTCATGAATAGATTTTAGTTATCGAATACGTATTGTCTTATTATTTCCCTTTCCACTAATACAGATGTAATGTCGGATTTAATATTACTCTTACAAACTTTGTAAATAAAGCGAGAAAAACAATATCAGGCTCAATTTAATTCGACTGAACTATAACAATTCGCCGAACGTTACTAAATCTGTCCTGCGGCTTCGTGCGTCGACTTTTGACCCGGTATATGGGAGACCTATCTAGTAAGCTCTTTTGAATTTATAAAGATTGAAAACATGTAAAAATAGCTTTTTTAATTCCAAATCGGATAATAACCTATTTTCTAAAATGAAGTATCAGACACCTTTGTCACTTCAATCCAATGTCATTTATAAAATGCCTTGTACAAATTGTAATAAATTATATGTGGGCCAATCAACCCAGTACTTCGAATCTAGGTTGAGACAGCACCAATATGATTGTTCTATTTGGTAACAACAAAAGTGCACTCATTGATCATGCTCTGAACACAGGTCATCGATTTGATTTTGAGAATGCCTCCATCGGTGAAAAACAAGACGAATACAAAAAACGTTTATTTTTGGAAATGGTTTATGTTAATCCATTTATATTAAATAATAAAAACAGATATTCATAATTTTAGTTACATATATTGCTATCTTCCAAATATGCAAAATAAATATTCTACCCAACGAACTATATGTGTACTTAAGAAACCGTCCGCTAGACAGCTGGCCGCCATCTTTGAAAGTGGCGAAATCCCCAGCGACAGGACTGCATTTATATGGAATTTTGCTTTTCACAGCTGCTATTTCCTGTTTTTAGTAAGAGATACCTCACAATGCGTTCTTATATTTTCTATACTTAATAATGTTCTGCGAATAGTTCTCCCAAGTCACAATTCATAATTTTTTATTGTTAGTAAGACGACCACAATATGAATATAAAGCCTGTTAAAACCATCAAGGTTTGCATAATTTTTAATCTTAATATTTGCAAAAAGAAATGGATTTAAGCTTAATTATTTCAAATGCAATGATTTTATGTAAGTATTTATTGAAATGGTTCATTTTATCATTCAGTAGTATTATAGAATAATGTGAAAAATTAAAGTGTCAAACGGGGTATATGAACATACCAGAACTGCTATTTTCTAGCGCAAAGCTTGCAATTTGAATTGATGCATGTTTCCTTTTTCGAGACAAGTAACAAGGCATGTACACGATGATTCTAATTCAAAACCTTAATATGTGAAAAGATGACATTTACTTCTTTTGACAGTCTCCATGTCAATTTGCCACATTCAAAGATGGCGAAAACCAGATCGTTTTTCAGTTACTGCGTGCATCTGAAAGCGCGTTCCAGTGTTTTATCTAGTTCGTTGGTTCTTACCTAATGTTATTACTAACTTTATTATCAAACTTTTGTTACAGTCTATATATAATGTTGGTTTACTATTTCTCGTTTACTTAGCTTACGTAGTTTACAGTGGCGGTTTCTGTATAGGAGCACATGAGCACGTGAACCCCCTGAACAAATCGTCGATTACAAACTAATAAAATCTATTACTCGATCTTAATATATTCGTGAAATATAACGCAGCGAAACGAATAAACGACGCGACGTTCCTTTTTATACACATCGCGAGCAAGCGACGGACGACGGAGCACGTGCGCCGAGTAGGCGGGACTACGTTGATTTTATCCAATGCCTAGCCGCATAAAGGACATAGCGAAGGTGGGGAGGGATACGGCAGATTCCATATGAACGGTGCACAAATTGAGTGTGCTCCTGTGCTCGCTTTCGTTGCGTTCTTGGGTCACGTTAATAAATCGATCGACATCAACGTTCAGATATCGTGTTTTACGGATAAACTATATTATATATGTTTTGTTTATGAATGACACCGTTCACAGGTTGTAACTACCATAGGAACTAATACTGTTTGTTGGTGACAGTTTTCTAATGAAACCCAAGGGTGCGTAATTATTTTAATTTATTAAATAACATATTGCTCTAGTTTTTTATTTAAAAAAAAACAATTATCTGAATAAATTTCTTAAGTTAATGTTATTTTCATTTGAAAGTTGTTTTGATATTTAGGATAACGGTGTATTTCTTATACTTTATGTTTTTAACAGAATTTTCGTGACTATATATAACATTATATTATTTATTTCACTATTGCTATATCATTTTCCGTATTGAACGGATTTGTTCCAGATTTTTTGTTTGTTTTCTGGCTCTCTGCTCTGAGAGAGTCAGTGTGATATAGATATCGGGGTGGCTCACATGTGTTGTTTTCTTTTGCTTGGAATTTAAATATTTTAATATATTAATCCATTAATTTGTTACTGATATTAAGCCAGTGCTCAATGTTTAATCACACTCGTGCAGTTTAGGTGAGTAATTAATACAGGTCTGTATTAAATTTAATTTCATATTTTAGTTTTAGGTATAAGAAGATTTTCAAAGAATTGTAGATGATAAAAGTTGATATAATTAACACAATAATCATGGTTGTAACAATTTAAATACTAAGTGTTAATTTATAAATATCTTGAATTTAACTTTGTAAAAAAAAGGGAATTAGACAATATATTTGTTCAAAAAAAAACTATTTTATTTAAAACACTCATTTAAATTGTCGTTTGAGGTACTTCATCCACAGCAATACGTTTATTAAACGCGCGCATATAAAATCACTGTTATGTTAACTGTTCCCAAAATAACGTACATTCTCTCAAAGATACAAATAATAATTGATTTTTTTAGAAAAACAAAAATTAAATTAGCAACAGGGCAGCCGCAGTTAAAAACTAGGCCGCATCGTTAAATCCCTCTGCAAAAAGCCGACAAAGCAAAGCCGCCACTAATGCGCTTTGGTGCAGCCGACAAACAAAAAAGTATATGTATAGTACGTAAAAAAAGTAATGAAATGAAATATACAGTACGTAAAAAAGATAATGAAATGCACACAAAACAAACAAAGTAGTATTGTAAGTAAACACTAAACAATATATAAATAAGAACTACGAATGCGAACAGTTTTACTGTGCAATATTTGAAAGACAATTTTAATTCGTTTAGTTATGAACAAAAAATTCAAGTTAAAAGTATGGGCAGACCAAAACCAGAACTTAATTTGACGCAAACTACAAAGGGCAAATTTAGAGACTTTACAAGAAAATTTAAGAAGGACGTGTACGAAAAAAAAAATGATTGGATTTTAGTTAAAAATGTGCACGTTCTTGATTTTGTGAACACCCTACGTTTCCGACCACAAGCCGCCACTGGTAGTTTATCGTCATTGCAATGGCGGATTTGCTTTTCAATTTTGTTAATTTTAAATGTTTTGACCTATTATGTTTGTCATTTACATGTGTCTATTTTTTAAATCATTCTTTATTGTAACCGGCAATGTTACTCCTACTTAAGTAACTTTTAAATTAAAATGAATTTATCGAAAGTTATAGAGACAAATGAAAGGAGTTTTTGTCGGAATTATTATTACAATTGTGAAAATAAGAAATTGAAAGTAATTCGCATTTAATCATCGGTTATTGATTGAGACGCATTTTCTTACCACTCCCTTTGCGGCTGGATGGTTGATGAAGCGGCGACGACCCCAAAGAACCTCCCAGCACTTCTAGTTCCGGTACGGGTTCATTTAATGCGGGACAACTGGCACTTAACCTAGCCACCTGCGCCAACAGTGGATTTAAGGCAAACGCTGCAAGTTCCTTGGAATTTGCCTGATACGGGTTACCTACAACGAAATATTGGGCGTTAATGAGAAAGTAGCATACTGTTACGTTTCGGTGTGCGGGCGTGCGGTCGCACTACACCGTTTCACCTGCGGTATATAATACATATTTTTTAATAGTGGAGGTAAAGATAGGCTATTTGGAACTGGTTTTTTTGGTACGAAAGACGTTAAAAGAGGAAGTAATAGAATTTAAACCAATAACCAATAGAATATGTAAACTAAGGATAAAAAGCAGGTACAGAAAGATAAGTATTATCAATGTTCATTGCCCTACGGAAAACAAAGAAGAAGAGGAAAAGGATGTATTTTATGAGCGTCTAGAAAGAATATATACGAGATTCCTAGATATGATGTGAAAATGTTGTTAGGAGATTTTAATGCTAAATTAGGGAAAGAGGAAATATATAAACCTATAATCGGAAACCATAGCAAACATAGCGAAACCAACGGAAATGGTAAAAAGTTAATAGAATTTGCAATGGAGAGGGACTTAAGAATAGTTACAAACATATTTTCAACATCTGGAAATTCATAAAGGAACTTGGATATCGCCCGATGGTAGAACAATTAACCAAATTGATCATGTAGTAATCGAGGGAAAACATTTAAAATATGTATAAACGTAAGAAGTTATAGAGGAGCAGATGTAGACACTGATCATGTCCTTGTAAGAGCTAAAATAAAGTACCAAAAACCACCAAAATATGAAGAAAAGAAGAGGAAAGAAGAGAAAAGAATAAGATATTCAATGGACAAATTAAAAGAAGAAAATGCAAAAAATGAATATCAACGGCAGATTAACAGAAATATAAGCACTGAAGGGAGAAACGTGGAGGAACAATGGAGAGACTTCGAAAAGATAATGGCAGATAGAGCACAGATGTTATACCGGGATCAGAGAGTAATAACGCAACCATGGTTCGATGAAGAATGTAAGGAGGTGATACAACAAAAAGAAAAAGCAAGAATGAAAATATTGCGAAATAATACAGAGGAAAGTAGAGCACAATACCAAAAATGTAGAAAGGTAGCAAAAAAGATTTGTAGAAAGAAGAAGAAAGAATGCATCGAAAAACGGATGCAGCAGTTAGAAAACTCATATATTAAGAAACACATGAGAGAATTTTATCAAAATATAAAAAATTGAAAGAGAAGAAATCGAGAAAACAAAATGGTATTTTGTAAAGATAGTCAAGGACAACTTGTAGGAGGTATGCAGGAAAGCTTAATCAGATGGGCAGAATATTTTAAAGAAACTCTTTGAGGTCGAAGGGAGTGAGCTACCTGAGATGGATGGAGAATTAGGGAACATGAGAGAAAATGAGCAAGAGGAGCCGCCGACAAAGCAAGAGATAGAGGAAATAATCAAGAAGTTTAAGAACAATAAAGCACCGGGAGAAAATGGTATAACTGCAGAAATGTTGAAAGTAGGAGGACAAGAACTAGAACACAACTTACATAATATAATAAATATAGTGTGGAAGGACGAAACCATGCCACTCAGATGAGAAACAGAATACAAGATATTTATTAAAGGCCAAACATCAGAAAAATTTAAAGTGAGTAGAAGTTTAAGACAGGGCGATCCACTATCCACTACATTATTTAATATCATCTTGGACGCAGCTGTAAAAGAAAGTGGGATCCGACGAACGGCACAATATACAACCAGAGGAACCAAATAATGCATATGTAGATGAATATTGTAATCCTGGCATGGACAAAGAAAACTTGATTACAGCAATCAAAAGATGGAAAAGGCGGCAAAAATAGAGGGTCGAAATAAATGAAAGTAAAACAAAATTTATGTTTAGTGAAGAGGAACGGAAAGGGCACATACAAAATGAGGAACTTTAAAATAAGAACTGAAGAGTCAGAATACTATTTCAATAAAGTGAACCAATTTTAATCACCTAGGAGTCACAATAAAAGCAAAGGGAGGAAAAGTAGAAATACAAGAAAGAATCTAAAGGTATAAAATGTATGGGAGGGTTACTGCATATTCTGCGATAAAAAATAATTCACGAAAATGGAAAAAAAGAATTTACAAGACAATAATAAGGCCAGTGGTTACTTATGGAGGAGAGGCATGGAAGCTGAGAATAAGAAGGAAAAATTGTCGTTGGAAATTTTTGAGAGAAAGGTGTTAAGAAAGATATATGGTGGAAAAAAAGTCAATGATGTTTGGAAAAGACGAACAAATGAAGAACTTCCCTGAAGAACCTGGAAAAATAACGGTAAACACACGAAGGATGTACTGATGGGGTCGCGATAGTAATATTGAGAATAAAAGGCTCGAAGAATTGTAACAGTAACGCTTTATTATTAATCAATTAAATAAAATTAGGCAACAAAAAAAAAGAAAAAAAAAACTTTAATGTTGACACGTGGTTTGTCAACCAGATCGTAATTATTTATTTAAAATTTAACTAGGTAAACTGTATATAGCTGTGACTAACATAGAACAAAAGGTTCCTGGCAATTACGAGTTCTGCGTTATATACAAAGCACGAGGTGAACGATTAATAAAGGAAAGTCTAAAAAGAAACAAAACAATGAGCAAAGAATATGGTAAATTATAAATAAAGTAAGCAAAAATACTTAGCGGTAGCTTGAAGGCGTGGGGCTTCGAAGCTGTGTGTATGTGCTGAGTGAGAGCAGTGTAGTAGTGACTAAATGTTCATTGAGTCGGAAAAGTAAAAAAAGAGACTAAACATAGTGCGTGAAGCGCTTATAAAGCCTCGTTAGGTAGGTAACAAAGGGACGAACCAATAGCGACGCTGAATACTGTACAAAGGGTCGTAAAGCTGCGGTACGGAGCGTCTTGGGGTTTCGGCGCATAAACTAAATGAATGAATTTAAAATTTGAATCTGAGTGACGTAAAAATATCGCATCTGTAACTGCCAGAAGCACAGTAAGAAAAATGAAATTAAAATTGCCTTCAAATTATCGTTTATACCGCTGATGTTGTCTGTGTTTTCGAAAGGAGAAAGCGAAAAGGAATTATTAATTAAAAATATAAATCATTTCGATTAATGCAATGTGTAACAATACCAAAATGCAAAGACGTAAGTGAAAAAACTAACACTACCGTTTTCAATCATAAAAAAAGTGGAAGTCTAAAGAAAATGGGCGAATGAAACTTCAACTATCTAGGGAATCCTTACGATAGAACGAAAGAATGCTCCTTTCTAAATGTCTCCAGGCAGTAGGTTTTTCTTTTATTATTTATAACTTTTCCTCAAACATCGCCACCAGCCATATGATTCGAGTATAATAAAGTGCTCCCACGAGACGGATAACAATAGCAGCTACGAACCAGAAACTTCTGCGCCGAAAAGAACTTAAAATATCGCATCTGTAACTGCCAGAATCACAGTAAGGAAAATGAAATTAAAATTGCCTTCAAATTAACGTTTATACCGCTGATGTTGTCTGTGTTTCGGAAAGGAGAAAGCGAAAAGGAATTATTAATTAAAAATATAAATCATTTCGATTAATGCAATGTGTAACAATACTAAATGCAAAGACGTACGTGAAAAAACTAACACTACCGTTTTCAATCATAAAAAAAAGTGGAAGTCTAAAGAAAATGGGCGAATGAAACTTCAACTATCTAGGGAATCCTTACGATAGAACGAAAGAATGCTCCTTTCTAAATGTCTCCAGGCAGTAGGTTTTTCTTTTATTATTTATAACTTTTCCTCAAACATCGCCACCAGCCATATGATTCGAGTAAATAGAAGTGCTCCCACGAGACGGATAACAATAGCAGCTACGAACCAGAAACTTCTGCGCCGAAAAGAACTTAAGAAATCTTACGTGATACTAATTTTAACTTTTAATTTCCGCCGGCAGAATGCGCCGTGATCGACTTAAATCGGCAATGACACTATTTCGTATGTCCACGGTCCTCAATTCCATTTAACCGAAGGTCGCAAACCATAGAAATGGGACAGCCGTATCCTTTTGAGATAAGCGAAAGAAAGCGGTTATCTATTTGATGGTAAATCAACTATACGTGATGAGAATGTGCCGACGCGAAACGTTGTATCAATTAGATCTCTATTCTATTTCTGTTGATTCCGCACCTTTCAATGACGTTTGATAAATGACTTGTGGACAACCGTTGTGTAATCGAGCGAATAAAGTTAGCGACGGCATCATGATAAGAATGAAATGAAAAGATGAAGCCGTGAAAGAAAATTAATTAAAAAAAGTAATTTATGAAAGTAAAATAAAATAAAAGATGAGAGTTCATTATCCTCCTCAGTAAGGTGTCTAGACGGGATTATACAACTCGGGATTTGAAAAATCTCTACTGGAAAAAAAAAATTCGCTGAAAATATGAAGTGATCTCAGCATTTTCCGTAATCAAGGCATTTACGATAAGCAGTTGATATTTTCTTTATTTAAACGGATAAAAGTGTAAACAATGATATAATAAACTATCTAAACTATCTAATAATAATAATAATAATAATGTTAATGTCATAATGGTGTGTTAACGACAGACATAAATTACAAAAAAGAACCATATGTTAGCCAAAAAGACTAAATCAGTATATGCATGAAATACGCTCTTCCTTTAGCTTGATAATATTAAATAAAATTAAAAAGAGCAATAACAAAGAAGATAAGTAAAATGTGTAGTAGAATCAGGATTTAAGATTTAGAGAGATAGCATTCGCATGAGTTGATTCAACGCATTGTTTTGTTTTACACACTATTTCAAAGATTTCAATCAAATAAACCAGATAATGGCAAAAAAGAAACAATATACAGGGTATTCTAGAAATATATTAAACTGGTAACTAAATATATTAAAAGCTGTGGGCAACAAAATTCGATAAGAAGAAATTGATAGTTTTAAATTAAAATATTTATCAATAAATTATCTTTTAAGTAAATATAACTAAAACTTTGAGTTACCCGAGCTTCCATCACATTCCCATTTTAGAAAAAAAAATGTTATTCCATCTCGTAATTCTTCGATATTCTGTGATAGCACTTCTTCTTGGTGCATTGCCAATCTATTCACAGTGTGATCGATAGGAGGCTGTAATTTTATTTGTGTTGATAATTCAGTGTTTCATCTTTTTTGACCTTTAAAATTATCTCGTATGGTGGATATACAGGGTGATTCTCAATATATGCGACAAACTTTAAGCGCTGATTCCTGGGGTTATTTCAATCATAAAAGTTCATAAGAACATATGTCCAAAATCGCTTAATCTAAGGTTGTACATGTTTAATAGTAAGTTAACATAATTAATGTTTTATTATAAATTAACAAAATAATTAGTTAAAACAAATTAACTTATACTAACTGTTGAAAATGACCGCCCCCACTGCAATACAAGCTTCTATCCTCCGTCGTATTGACTGGCGAATCCGTTCTAAAATACCAGGGATATTTCGAATTGTTTGAAAAGTTGCGATAATACGATTTCTCAGTTCATCGACATTTTCAATGGGAGTCGTATGAACAAATGATTTAAGGTGACCCCAGAGAAAAAAATCCAAAGAATTTAAGTCTGGAGACCGAGAAGGCCACGGTTGTGGAACTCCCCGTCCTATCCACAGATCTGGATACGTATTGTCCAAAAACTCGCGAGCAACTAAACTAAAGTGCGCTGGAGCACTGTCATGCATAAAATACATTTGTAATCTTAATTGCAACGGAACTTCTTCCAGCAGTAGTGATAGCTCCTCTTCAAGAAAATTGCGGTATATCTCGCCATTTAACCGCATCGGTAAAAAATGTGGACCTATCAAGTGATCTCCAACAATTCCGGCCCACACATTGACAGAGAATCGATGTTGATGTTGGTCCATATATGATTATTATGAAAATTAATAATCGCGTTTCTAGAGAAAGTAGCCTCGTCGGTGAAGAATATTTGAGCCAAATAGTCAGGATTTTGTGCGATTTTGTGTTGCATCTATTGACAAAAAGCCACTCTTTGCGGAAAATCTGCCGGCAAAAGTGCCTGCACCCGTTGAATGCGATATGGATACAACAGTTGATCTTTCAATATTCTCCAAACTGTGGCCTGACTAATGGTTAAAGCAAACGCTTTTTTTTTGGTGCTTGTAGTAGGATGTTCCTCAATTTCATTTAGTACTATTTCTTCAACTTGTGGAGTTCTCACTGCAGATGGGTGCCCGTTATCAGTCGTCCGTTTTTTAAAATTTCCCGTTTCACTAAGACGTTGGTGAAGACGGGCAATATTGAATGATGCGGGATGATACGGTTCGGGTATCGTTCTTCATAAAGACGTCTAGCAGCACGCGAATTTCCATTGGCAAGACCGTAAACGAAATGCATATCACACATCTCAGCATTCGTGTAATTCATTTTAGAAAACAGAAACTGGCAATAAGCTGAATGAATACTCTGACAACTATTGACAAATATTGGAACGACAAATAAACAATTCCCTCTCAACACAATAGTTTTTGAAGAACCAACTGTGATATTATATTCGTGTTAGTCATAGTTCATAATTTATTATTAAACATTCAATAACTTTAAAACCAAACCGTTTTGGACATATACTCATATGAACTTTTATGATAAAAATAACCTCAGGAATCAGCTCTTGAAGTTTGTCGCATATATTGAGAATCACCCTGTATATTCGCGTGTCGCTTTTTTGACCCAGATTGTATCAAAAAATAACTATATTTCGTTAAATCTCCGTCAACATATAATGCTAGTGCTTCTTCAGGCGTATATTTTATAGGTTCCATGGTTTGAAATTTCCAGACCTTTTTAATTATTGTGGCTCTCTCTGGCAATGTCTCCAAAACTGCATGAACTAACTAAAATTACAGCTAACCGTAAACTCGTCTGTGTCGCAAAACGATAGTTCTTCTTTGGAATACTTTTGTAATAGAGGCAACATTTTCCGCCTTTAAGATGAAGCTGTTAGCTCGTGAAACTTTTTTGGTGGTCGCCCATGCTGACCATAGGGTAATGGACTTGATTCGACAGTTTTTGCACAAAAGAAAAAATAACATAATGGTCTAACCAGTTAGAATGTCGACCAAAAGAAATGTCTTAACTGAACGCTGGCATTGCGACCATATTTAGGATATCCCACTATTAAAGTTATTTATTTCTTCTTTGAAACACTCGTTTTTATCTTTACCGTCTTTATCGATTACCAGTGTATTACAGACGTACGTTAAAACTGCATTATTTTTTTGATTCAACGTCTTTCCATTACGTCAAACATCAAATAGTGCTCTGCTAAGAATGGGCAGGCTTCTTAAAACAATTAGGTCCCCTTTTGACTGTCGGGACCACAATTATTAATATCTAGACAGCGGTTCCCTGTGTTGACCGCACTACTTTTGATAAAAATGCCCCAAGGACATCTGTCCAGCATTATTAATGACGACGAGACCCATGATGGCATATAGATGTTTAAACAAAACGACATAGAGAACATTCACGCATTTAGCTGAAGAAGTACTATTGAACTTGGATGGAAAATATTCTTAGTAAATGCCATAGTTATCAAATTAATGTCTAGATATAACGTGTAAATAATTTGACTTAAAAAAAATAGTCAAAAACCGTGTTACAGTTACTCCAGCAATATTTATGTGATTGCAGTACTTCCAACTATAACCCACAGAGCTATAGTTTGATGGCAGAAAGCGCAACAAGCTAAAGTCATAGCAAGACTTATGGCAATCACGAGAGCAATGTCTTCCACCCCGTCATTGGCAATGAAAACTCCTCTGAATTTACCATTCTTAAACATTGTTGTGGAAGAAAAGGCAAGATTAACTATATTGCGGCTTTGGCATAAAGCGAATAAATCGTCTTCCACTCGTGTGGCCAACAAGCTGGTACAATCGGCTACTTCCTGGGAACCCTATGCTGGCGATGTCACTGGACATGATGTGTACCCGACCAATGATCGATTCACTAATTCATTTCCAAAGAGAGAGGAATCGAAAAATAAATGCAACGAAAAAATATTGACGCAGAAACAGCAGCGTGTGCGCGAAGGAATTTTTTTTTCGCAGTCCAAGAGCTACAAAACACTGGAATCTTGGTCAACACACAACGATCTTTCAGACCCAAACCTATGGCACTGAGGTATGTGCTAGAAAGATTTAGAATAAAAAATTTAGGAGGAATCAAATTAGCGACAGTACAAGTTGCAACTCGAAGCTGATCTGGATCTCTGAAAACAGTTCAAATATATTTGGGACGCCCAGTAATCTATTCCTAATCTGGATATCTGAGAATTTATTCATTCGGGGAAATAAGGAAGCAGATACCCTTGCGAAAAAAGATGCTGTGCTGCAATTTCAGAACCTACGGCAGCTAAATAGTAAATCAGTCTCTGTGCAAAACAGAAATTGATCCAATATTGGAATAATTGTTTGATTTGATGCATGCAAAGAAATAGTACCTAATCATGTCAAAACCAAGGAACTACTTGAATTTGAAGCAATTGTTTCTGTCTTTACAGGTCGCAGGTACAGTAAGCATTTTCATAGAATCAGGCTCTTTGATGAAACTAAATGCCGACTGTGTTTGGAGAACGAGAAACAATTAAGCACATTTTCTGTCACTATTCTGCCGCTTGAGAATCAGGTGTTTGATCTTTGGGATGGTTACCCGTTTCCCAGAAGACCTGAAAAATCTCATTCAACAAGATTCTTAATTACTTTAAGGGCGTGGACCAGTTGGCTGAATCTCAAGATAAAATCCGCTCTACTATAGATCCTAATTATCACAGTGGACGGGACGATTAATCGACCCATGCGAATGGTATCTGTTCTAAATGCTACATCCCACTACAGCAATAATATTTAATTATTCTCATTTATACTCAATGAGTGTCAAAATCAACGTCAGATTACAATCTTTGGTCAGAGTAACCTGTAAATTGACAAATGATGTCAGAACGCCCAAGTCGCGCATGGGGTTCTCCGAAAATGAAAACCCTTATTTTCTTATATGTTCGCCGATCTGCACCAATCTAACTGCATAAATAGCATTTGCTCTGATGGTAGCTGCTTAACAAGAGATGTTCTTAAACAGTTTGATAAGTATTAGAGGGACACTAACTTTGTATGGTGGCGTCCCGCATACGTTGCACCGTCTCGTGTATCTCCCTGACATACTGAAGGCTGTCCTCTAGCACCGGATAAGTCTTATTGGCCGGAGAGTGAGGTGTCACGCTGATCGTTGGCAGTGGTCCTGGCCTAGGAAGCATGTCCAGCGCGGGAAGGTGATAGTCGGTGATGACGTCCTCGTCGCTATCCGCTTCGCCGCCACTCTGGCCACACTCATCTGCAAAGAAGGGTAAAGAACGTTAGAGTCATATCTCCAAGTAGAAATTACAAAATTATATTGCAATTTTTCATTATGCTAGCAGTGGCTGGATACCAAAAATAGATTCAACTTAACGGTATAAAAAACTAAATCTTGTTGATAGAGTTAATTGGTTTTATGTAAAGTACAATACCTAAAGATGACGTTCCCAACACCAGAATATTTGAGTGAAACTTCCACATGCATTGTATAATTTAGGTTTTATTTTTAATAATAAAAGAAAAAATAGGATTATCCGATGTTCATTATTTATTTATTTTTTTTAAACAATTGCGTCATCCTTAAATAGAATAGAAAAATTTATAAAAGATATTGTGTATCTAGGGCATCTCCAGTTTTTCCTTCTGTAAATTAATTTTATATTATTTGTTAATGTTTTGTTCCTTCACCAAGGTACTCTTTCAGCCCTTCAGTTTCATGGAAATCTGAATTTTCGGATTGCCGGTTATTATTGTCAGTTTCTCAGACATTCTTTTAATTCATTAAAGAAAATGTTGCTTCGAAATGTCTGGCCGTGTTACAAAGAGTATTTATGTTACGAATCTGGCTCGGAAGAATTATCTAAAATAAATCTTAGTTATGTATGTCGAAGTAGCTGCGTAAAATTGCTTTATCATCAACAGTTTCTAACTAATTTTTAAATTCCAACTTTGCCAAAGTATTTGAAAAGTTCAGTTTAAACTCCAGCTGTGTCTGAATGGTTTTGTTGCCAATGATCCACCGTCACTAATTTGGCGATTTATTTATTATTGGCAATTTATTTCATTCCTTCAATAATAACGAATATTGATGTTATTTACCCAAATATTTTTTGGGGCTTTTGATCGCATCGACCGTAATATTCTTCTTTTTAAATTTAAATCTGTCGGTTTTAATTTAATATCTTTGTTCTCAACATACAGGGTGTCCCCATTCGAGTGCTTGTAACTCAGTTACGAAAGAGTTTTGGGCATTTGTTCATTTGAAAAATTGTCTCGAAATTGCTTCAGCAACACATCCTTGAACTCTGGCAGCCACGTCATGGGACAGCCTATATATGCTAATTATTAGAAAGCAGTATGTTTTATACATGGACCATCAATCCCAGCTTTTTTCTGCTACATTAGGGGTAGCGCAAGGTAGTAAAGTGGATCCTCTCTCATTTTTAATCTATATTAATGATCTGTGCTCGGAACTTAACTGTCAATGTTTGTTGTACGTCGATGATCCCAAATTGTTTTCCGAAATTATTGCTTCTAATGATTGCGAACTTCATATACTTCACGCCCGCTGCAAAGTATAAATTGGCTTTAAACACCTCTAAGCGTGTACGACTATTCATCCACGACTATTTTGTCATAACAATCCGATACTGACAAAGATCTGATGATGGCGGGAAGTCGAAACATATAATCTGGTTATAAAATACACATATTGAACGGATAAGAACGCATTTGATAGACCAGAAGTACACAGTACAACTTAACTAAACGTATCAAATTGACACCAAATCTATACTTAATGAGAGAGGATTGAGGATGTAATCACCCATATATGTACTTTTTTCATTCCCTGAAGAAGCGGTAGGAATATATCGCCGAAAATTTGGTATAGAATATAAGATATAAACATATATGGGTGATTAGATCTTTATTTAACCCTCCCTCGTTGAGTAGGTATACATTTGGTGTGAATTGGATAGATATAAAATATTTGGGCAAAATACATTATCTCATTAATAGTAAATAAGAATCAGCTTAGTTGCTTCTTCTTTTTTCCATTTTGTTGGGAGCTACCCTCCTAGGCCGTTGTATTATTCACAAGATTGATTTTAGTTTCGCCTTCGAGAACGGTATCTCTTTATATACATTTACTGAAGTGTGCGAAAACTTGTTTTGCTATCACTGTGCTACAGATATATATCAATTGACCTATTTTGATAAAATTAGGGCGAGGGTTCAGGGAGCCTACATCAACTAACGGGCCTTGACACGTATCCTTCGGGATGTTTCCGAGAGATAACATGACATCCTATGGGACACCATTAAATTTTTTATAGTTGCGCTCCGTCATTGCGCAAAATTGTGTACAGGACAGATTTTATAATGCGTATTTTGATGTGTTAGTATTCCGTCAGAAAACGAAAAACTAACTGCAAAAAATATCTATATTCCTATAATAATATAATAATAATAATAATAATAACTTTTTATTCAGTAGTATATACATAATTATCTTCTATTAGCATCTTTATGTTGCGTAACTCTTTACCGAATAATATATAGAAACACATGAATATTCATAATCTAGAAACGATTTTTTTTTACACTTACTCATGCAGCAATGACAAATACATAACGAGATTCAGAAATTATATTTGTAAAGCGCGCTGTCTGCATCCATGTGGGCATGTTAATTGACTTTTAGTTTAAAATAAATAAATCAAAAATATTTCGTTATTTATTAAATATTTATTTATTTTTTTTTACTTCATTTTATATTTCATATATTAATTGGCTTCGATTGTTTATAAATAAAGACAACAGTTCTACTAGGTTACCGTTTTTTCCTCCAAATGAAGGAGAGTATAAAAAGAAAATAGGACATCTGTCCCCAAATATAGATTAAAAGAATACAAAAGTCCAAGCTCAAACCAAAGATATTCAAACATTGAATGTACAGGGAAATTACGATAAAATAGGAGTAAATAGTTTTATTATATAATTAAAATCATTCTGCTTTAGTATGATTTATTATAATAGTTATAAATAACATTTTACATTCAGCCTACTTGAGCACAATTCTTTATTCTATAATTTTTTTTATATAAGGTGATGTTTCGATAGCTTTTCCCCCACCACATCTTAAAAACAGTTTATGTAATTTCAGCACTGATTTACAAGATATCATATTTTGTATAAATTGAATGATATCGGGGTAAGAAATGGTGAACAACTTCTAGCAATAAATATAGTTTTATTGACCTATAATTTTTACGACCAACTTTAAATTCAATGATAACAATCATCTTTTTCAAGGCTGAAATGAATTGATTACAAAATGTAATAAATAATTAAATTACTACGTAACAATTTACTCTAAGAATACTGCAGAGAATAACATGTTAATGGATAAAAATATTTGCAATTATAGAAATTGTTTAACCTTTGGTGAAAAATTGTTTGTTAAGAATTATTATAAACAGACGAAAACGAGAAACGGAGGCGAATTATATGAATATGTACAAACATGTAAACATTTTTTATATACAATAAGATAGGATATAAAGGTTAGATAAGAGTAATAAAACTCGTTCTTTCGTTCATTTAATATTTATTATGGTGTTTTTTTTTTAATTTGATAATGGACAATTTTGCCTTTTTGACGTTGATCTGAAGATGGCTTTTTAAAAAGCCGAAACTAGTAATCATATAATAAATATTAAATGAACGAAAGAACGAGTTTTATTACTCTTATCTAACCTTTACATATAACGTTCATTGGATACTTAGAATATAATACAGATAGGATATGCTCAAAAAGTATACCGAGATACTAAAAACAATTAACAATTAAAAATAATAGACAAGAAATCAATTAAAAACAAAGGTCAGAAGGGAACTAAAAACAATTAAAATAGTAAATAAAGAGACAAATTGAGTAAATATATGCTTTTCTAAAATTATGTATCGAATAAAATGTTATAAAAATTATTAATATTCTCAATATCAGTAATGAATACTAAAAATTTCTGAGAGAAGATTGTTTTTAACATGCAAAATGCCTACGTTTTTACAATCAAAAACCATGTCCATCATCTAGATCTAGATGATGATGAGTTGATACTTCTGTAGTACTCATTCTTAAACTAATAACCTGTTTATACTGTTTTATCCTTTTGTTAAGAGTTTGGATTGTTTGACCAATGCAACAAACACCACAGTTCTCGCAATCAATTTCATATACATACTACGTTCTGGCGTTCCGACATTTTATCATTTAAATTCATCAATTCTGAATCGAATGTTTTAAATTCGCAAAGATATGATGTTTATAGAAAGTATTATTGTTATAGAGAATGATGTGAGACGGATCATCACGAGGAAGTTTAACCAAATTGTTAGAAAGAACAGGAGCATTAATCAATTTATATGCGATTTGATATTTTTTATTGTTAGGAAATTTATGGAATGTTGATATTTCGTCAGTGGTGGTAAGATATTTCTTACTAGTAATTATTAGTAAGTTAAATTATCAAAATTGTGTTTTTGAAAAATAGAATTCGAAAGAGTGTCAATTTTGTTTGTTAAGTTTTTGATGCTGAGGGTGTGAAAGATTATTTTTATTATTTTAAATTGTTCAGTATATGACGTTTTGTTTTGTATTATGTCCAGCACTTATATTACTAATTTTAAACCAGGGAGAGCATGTGAACTGATGTGGAAGCTTAATCTAGCTAAAATATTTGAATTATTTGTTAAGCTTTTGGGTATGTCGATGCACTATTTAAGTTTTGCCCATCCGTATGTGGTGTAATTCTTTTTTGGTGTGATAATATAACCGTAATTTAGGAAAAAAAAGCTTTTTTACATACATTGCTTTGTGACAACCGCTTATGAACCAAACTTAATCAAGTTTCTTGTGTGTTGTGCAGGTGTTATTTTCTGAACCAATTTTGTTATTTGTTGTTTCTCGTATTAGCAATGGCACTAATAATTAGTATATAATACCGCCACGGCTCGTTATTAGATCGTTTGATGGAATTTATATTCTTTGAGCTTGTCTGTGCCATTTAAAGGATGCCATTAATAATGGTATTAGTGGGTATTATCTCCTTACTTGAATAGCTACCACCTATTTTCATTCTGCATTCTGTAAGTGAGTATCATGACTATTAATAATACAATAAATGAAAGAGGGCTTAAAGACAATTCTTAGAGAACTTTATTTATACTTAGAAATTTACGACAGGAAATATTTAAAGTAAAATACTTTAAGTTTGCTGCAGTGACAAAAAGATTTCTTTGTCATTAATAAACACGCATTCAGCCCAATGACTTGTTCTTGTAAATAGGTGCAACGGAATATTTATTAAGAGCTAAGAAAGATATCTTTGATTTTCTAAAAATTATGTCATATACATATATTGTGTGTGCGAAAGGCAGTTCTAATTACCACTTAAAATAAGTGCACTAAATTTTTGAGTCTACAATTTTTTAAAATAGAACATCCCATTTATATTTACACTATTGAATTCTTATTAATAACTGACTTTTGTTAGGCATGTCCTGCCTATCTGTTCTCTTTTTGAGTTACCTACTGTAGTTTTTATTATTCTGATTGAATTTATAATTTTAACAGTTTATGATTTCATAACAATAAATTTTTGTAATGTGTAATCGTGTTAATGAAGGTAATTAAAAATTAAAATCAAGGGATTAATGGATTTTTTGGCTTATTTTATTGAAGGACAGACATTAATTTATCGACGTTTCGGCATTTACTGTCTTTTTCGAGATGCTTTAAAACGTGAGTAAATACTGTAGACCATATGAAAATTATGTGTCCATGAAGAAATGTTCAATGTATAGTTGTCGACATTAATATTTAGCACAAGTGTTGAACCATTCGCTCCAGTGCTAAAAAATAATGTCCAGAACTGTACCTACATACAATTGTTGAAAATAAACTGCAAGTGTGCGTTGGATAAAATGACAGTTACATCGAAAATCGCGTGCTTTAATAAGTTTTCTTAGGTGTTATACCACAATATTTATTGTTTATTTATTCGTATTGATTGATTTATTTATTTCTTTGAATTTATGATAATTATATATTTTTTGATCTGCATTTTTGGAATCGCCACCAACTGCGGTAATAAATAAATGAAAAATTAATGGAACCTATAATAACACCAAAAACAGAAGAGGTGGACATAGAACATGCTTAACAAAAATCAAAGCATTTATCAATAGAAGTTCAACGATGAAAACATAAACAGGATGTTCTATTTAAAAAAATGAGGTATCTACAAAGTCGTCTGAGTTTTCATATTAGTAACGAATACCTTTACAGGGTTAAGCAAATGTATGGATTCATTCGAATATTTTTTATATGGCTACTTTGATTTTAATGAGACTTTTCACATTTAATTAACTGCAGATCGGAGATTCAATGACAATATTTACATGCGAATCAAACTTCCGGTTTAGCCGGAAATGATGTTACCTTTTTCTATTTTAAACCAAATACTCTGTATATTTTACAACCTTCAACGCTGCTTCAGGAGTACAGCAGTAAGGTTTAGCACCTTATGTTTACTAATGACAAGATATTTCATTATTTTTTTGTTTACGTTTAGTTATCCATGGAATCAAAAATCAGTACTTGACTTAACCTGTTAGAATTAATTTTATAGATTACTATTAATAATGGTTCAATTAATTGAATAGGAACGTATTGAAATTGTAATGATGATTGCGTTCGGTGATTGCATTAGAACGCATGAAGAAGTATGCGATTTAATTGATAATTTGCATCAAGATGGGCATCTAATAACACGATCTGTCGTTGATAAAACCTTGAGAAGCATTAACTTAATTGGAAATGTTAGAAATTTATCGAAAGGGTGAAAAGTTGTAACTAATGAAGTTATTGTTCAAGGTATTGCTATAACATTAGATGAATTTCCACAAATATCCCTCGCACTGAACTATGATATAAGTTTCCGATCAGTGCTCAAAATATTGAAGCACAAAAAATATACATATAAACCACAATTTGTGCAAGAAATATTGAACGTGGATTCTGACCGTAAAATAGAATTTTGCGAAAGAGTGAGGGGGATTTGCAATAATGACCAATTCTTTTTTTTACATACAATTTGCTGTTTGCCGACGAGGCTACGTTTTGTTTGAATGTTACCGTTAATCGCCATAATTGTCGATATTGGTCAACAGATAACCCTCATCGGATGCTAGAAACGCAAACAAATATCCGCAAAAACTAAATGTTTGAGCTGATACTTTCAGGAACTGTATTATTGGTGCTTTTTTCATTTAGTCAGGTTCTTCCTAATATTGTGAAAGATGAGGAATTACCTGTAAAATGTTTGGTTGCAATGGTTCCAACAAGACGGAGCACCCCCTCACAGTGTCCTTAATGTTCGAAGTTTTTTTAAAGCGAAACATTGGCCGTACAGGATTTATTGAATGGCCTCCATGGTCTCCAGATTTAAATCCTATAGATTTTTTCCTTTGGGGTAATTTAAAATATGTGGTTTATACTAAACGATCCATAATCTGGACGAATTGACCGAAAAATAATTGCGGAAGACTTTGGCAAATGTCATCCAAGAATTTGTTCATAGACTTGCATATTGTCAAGAAGTGAATGGTGATCATGCTCAAAACTTTTTCAACTGAAATTGATTTTGTTTATACATCTATTTGTTCACTTTTTCTGTTCTCAATAAAATTTTCATTTAGTTAGTTTTAACTATATACTATGAGATTCAAAATGATTGTCGTAAGAAAAAACTGTTTTCCGGAAAAAAAAATTATCCATACTTATTACCGATTTAATGAGTGAAGTTAGCTACATAAAAATGTCATACAATAAATCAATTTTCTTGACATTTAATGACATTGGCGTTCTGTTATAATTATCCTTCGTTTATTTATCTTATAATTTTCAAATGGTTTATGTTTACATTTAATATCACCAATAAACAATAGTATACAAACAATAGCATAGTAACACTGCCTTAGTTCAAACCTCTATTACAAAAACGCGGCATATACCTACACCCTGCTACTATCTATAGGAGCGGAATTGACAATCTTTTTGAATCTCATAGTATATTTGTCGCTATTAAACATGTGGATGGTAAACCATATACTCCTGAAGCAGGGTTTTACTGAAATTAATTAAAATTAAAAAGTTAACATCATTTCCAGCTAAACCGGAAGTTTGATTAGAGTATAAATATGCTTATCAAACCCTCGATTTGCATTTAGTTATATATGAAAAGTCTTATTAAAATCAAAATAGCCATATTAAAGATATTCGAATAGATCCACATATTTGCCTAACTCTGTGTATTAAGGTTGATGTATACACACATTTGGAAGTGTCAACAGATGTGTACAATGATATTTCAAAACTTGGTTCACTCATTCTAAGTGATAATTAAATAACACTCTTTTTCTCAAGCATAATTGTTAGAATCTTAAAGATATCTTCGAAATGAACAAGTTTCCTCCTAAGGTATGCTGTAACTTGTTTCTTCAAATTATACTTTTAAAAATGCGATAATAAAGGGGGTATTGTATTTTAAAAAACAAAATTGCAGACTGTACCGAGGTTGCGAAGCACCAACATAAATGCCGATAATTTTACGTTTTAAAACAATCATGATCTACATAAAACATTTGGTTGCGTTTACGGAGAAATCTCTCCGAAGTGACAACACCTATATATTATAAATTGCAAAGGTCTAAGAATCGATCCTTGTGGAACACCGTGTTTAATGAATCCTATTTCAGAAATTTTTACCCTGCTCAGTACCAGTAGCATTTAAAAGAAAACTCTAACTTTAATTGTAGCTCTTCATAAAACCAGTAGCTCTCATTAAATGTAGATTGCAGAAAATGATCGGATATAAAATTTAATGTATGTTCCATGTCTTTTTTTATATTTGGCAAAGTACCAATAGTAAAAATGTATGCCGCCAGCACAGATTTCATGTATGTAATTGAGTATCTGAACTGATATTAATTTAACAGCGCACACAGTAATATGATATTAAAGTGGATGAGAAAATAAATTGACTCCACGTTTCGAATCACGCCACTCTTGACACGAACTCAACAGCTATGTATTTGTAAAGCGATTACGATGCACGCGACCACGTAAAAGTCTGGTAAACTGAGAGATCTTCTTTTACCAATATTGGCGTTAACAATTTAATTCGGTCGACTGCATTCTCCGGAAAAGCCATTACCACTGAAAGCGGACGTTATGTTAGTTTTCTTTTCTTTTATTATTATTACTTTGCTCTTTAGCGCTGCGCTGCTCCGCTCTCAAACATCGACCGTTTAGCGGTTTGAAATTTTAATTTTTCCTGGTGCCGGTGATGACGTTGAGTGCTGCCTGGTTGCCTGCCGGAGAGCGCACGGCCCTTCATCCGTGAATCTTATCGATCCGACCCTTATCCCGAAACCGGGGAAGCCAGCCGTGAGCGAGGCGGTGCGAGATATTCGCGTACGTACTCAGGAACTGTCTGCCGGGAGGGCGCCCGTGTTCATTTTTAACTTTGACGTGTTAATGTCGGTAAATATTTTCCCCTTGGTTCATAAAATCTAATAAAGTGCGTATCCTCTGACATATGACGTCATTTAACTGACCACAGCACGCCCCGAAATCATAACTAAAACAGGAGAAAAGGCGAGATAGCGGCAGCGGTTCAAGTTGGATACGATAATATCTATAATAGAAAAGTTGAAATACCAAAGGTGCTATAGAAATGTCAAATATCGATTATTTTAGTTCATGCTTCAGTTCTCACTGTTAACGTGTAAATAAAGCTTGAATTAAATAACATAGATAGACACACTAAAAAAAAATGTTGGTAACAATTCTGTACGATTTTGGGCAATTTTATGCTCGAAAATCCGTACAGCGATTTTACTTTTAGAAGTAATATTTGTAACTATAAGTTATTTTTCGAAGGTTTTTGTCATGTGCCGCTGAACAGCATGTCATTTCTGCCTACGCCTGACTTGAACCAGAACATTCTAAGTTTACGTATGTGCGCCTTGCACGCTCTTTGTTGTGCCAGAACTTCAAATTTATGGGGTGTATTTGGGTGGATTATTGGTTGGGATGGGTACCTGCCCACGCGCATTTAGCCCGGTTAATCGGGTCCATTGTGTTTCTAAAAACGGCTGGGCGTCACAGCCTACTCGTGCCAATCCAAAATGAGAATGAACTCTAGCAGTACAGCAAGAGAGGTACGAGCAATGCTAACCATGCCACATAGATCAGAATTTCCCCAGAATGGAACCTCTAAGCTAGGCAAGCGCTGGATAGTCATATGAAATGTGCTTCGGCATCTCATCCTCTAGGTAACATGTACGGCAGAGTGAGCTGCTAATCAATAGCCCTACAGTTTGACGTAGATTTCTGCGAAAAACTTGCAGACTGTATTTTGCTGTCCTGGACGAAAGCGTAGAGATGAGTTTGCGTGCTTGATAACAGGTAGTTCGATGGTTACCCACATGTTCTCGTATGGAGTGGTGGTCCTTTGACTTATTAGAGTATCAATTGTAGTCGACGAAATGGAAACAGGCTCCAGCCCCGTGTAAGGGAAACGTAAACTCGGTCTCACCAACCTATCGGCAGCCTCGTTTCGGAGGTTACCTTCAAGACCTTTAACCCACCTGAGCATCAAGTCAATGTTAATAATAGCGATCGCTTTCGGGCATTATGGAACTGAAATACCAAGCCTGAAGTGATCTTAAAGCTCCTAATGGGTATTAGGGCAGGTTGACTGCCACTACAAAGGACAATACGCCGCGCGTTCGTGCCAGTTCTAGATAGAGTTTAAGGTCCTGCGAGAAAAAAAAAACTCTTGCATCACTCCCTGGTATTGTCTGCAATTCATCTGTTTAGATGGTGATCAAAGGTAGTAGTAAGCCCAAAAGTAAATACGCAAGGCACACAGTCATTCGCGACCCCAAGTAGGGGCGCCTTAGCGACGTCCTCGTGGATGATGCATGGCCGCGACTTCCCTCCTTGCCCAGCCAAAAGACGTTAGTATCGCAACTTCATAACCGCTCTGAACGCCGTCTCTTCTACGAAATCCTGGAGACCAACACCTAATAGTGCTTCCATTATCGTCGTCTGCATTATGCGCATTGCTCCTGTTACGCTGAGACATGTTCCTGGCTACCACTCGTCTCACCCTTGGCCTCCAGACGAAGCCGCCATAAGTTATCATGGGCTGATTATAGCAATATAGAGCCACAAGATAATTTTCGAGAACCCTCAAGTCCTACCCAAAATGCGTCACTACCAAAAAAGCTATACATGTTTTTTCGGCTTTTGTTTTGAGATACATACTCTAGCGCAGCTTTCTATCAAACATAACACCTAGATATTTCACTTCATCCGAGAATCTGAGAGCAGTTATGATGCACAGACTTGTTCCATGCCCTTTTTGTTACTACAGAATACCATGTGCGACTTATTGGATAGCTTTACAGAAAGGCAACTATCTTTGCACCAGTTTTTGATAGACCTTAGATCAATCTACATCTAATTGCAGAGCACGCCCTAGAATGAATCTTCCATCAATCACAAATTAGGGTGATGATCTTGAAATTCAATGCAAATATCGCTTATTCAAAATTACTTTTAAACGGTGAAAGATAGAAAAAGAGCAGCTTTCATTGCAGACTTAAGGGGTAAGTCTGCTATTAAAGTCTTTCATGTTAATAAAAAAAAATACTATTTGTGTTCTCACAAAATATTTTTTTAAAATACATACAGTTTGTTATTTATGTTATTATCCACACAAAATATGCATTGATTATGTTTAAGTCAGTTTTTTTTTTATTAACACTTATGACTTTGCAAAACGATATGAACTGAATCAGTATTTATCAGAAATTGGTGTTATTGCCGATATAAAATTTTTTTTTACATATTGACAACAGCAAGAACAATAATATTGCTAGTACTTAATTTTTACGAAGCAAAATTGTAGTCGTAATCTGTTACTATTTTGTACATACAATATAATGTCTAAACCATGAGGACACTAAATTCAAGTATTTATTTCTCTCTATCTGTTGTTAGGTCGTAATATATTCTTGCATCGACACGCGTATAACTCGAAAACAATCACATAAGTATAAGCATATAGCGCCTGGTGTAATTTTATTCTTATTTTCAGCGTATAATGTAGTCACATAACGGTATATAGAGTACCTCATTACTCTATATATTGTATATTAGAATAAGGAAGTATGTCAAAGTTATAATTTTGTGAACGCTCGTAGAAACTTCTGAAATGCGATCAAATAAGTGCAGCATGTATGCTTATTGTAACGTCCTGCATAATTTAAATAACTATATCATCTGGAAAGCCTTTTCTTTATATCTCTCACCGAAATTTGGATCGAATTTAAAGATCAAATTTCACCTTCTAAAGCTGAAGCTCTACCTTAAATAAATGAAATGTCTTTGAATAACATTTGATGGAATCTAAAGAACAAATGAAGAAAGTTTCATCATAATCTACTATTTATAGTTCACAAGCTTCCCTTGTAAGTCGCACCTCACCCAGTTATCCTTATATCAAAACAATTTGTTCGGGATTTGAGTTGATTTGTCCGGCGCATCCACCAAATTTGGTAATACAGATAAAACCGCTTTTCTTGAGCCTCTATTATATTTGAAATCTAATTTATTTCATTTATTCAGTAAAATAACGCGATGGTGTATTTAAAATATCTAAAACAAAAGGCTAAATTGAATTCTTATTAAAGAAATGTTGGGTAAAAATAGTAAATTCAAATAACCGGACGTTGCAAGAAAATGAGAAAATAGATGCTACAAAAACTCAAAACATGTTATGTTGGTTGTAATAACCAGCAAGTAACCCAACAATAGATTAATATACTTTCAAATAACACGCCTAAAAATCTCATGAACGTATTATACAGTGTGGGCCATCACATCCGCGCCGGTTTATATACGCAAAGTGGTAACATATTTTCAATTTTTTTGTTTTGTTAAGGGTTATACAGGTTCAGAAGGAGCACATATCAAAATTATTTTGAAGTATACAGGGATGACTCAAAGAAAAGTTACACACCAAAGTTGTGAAAAATTAAATGGAACACCATGTATATTATGACATATTTTGATAGTACAGGCTAAATAAACACATGTTGGTGATAGGTTTCTTATTACCTTCAAAATGTAGACCAAAATTGAAGAGGCATGCCTGTCATGCATATTTAAGCTAGATATTTTAAATTGTATTTATTTTTTTAACTAAAGCATTAGACTTGATAATAAAATAAAAGTAATGCAAAAAATTATACAGGGTGAACAAAAACATACTTTTAATTTTCGCTATCTTTAAAGGCTTTCTTATTTTAAATGGAACAGCCTGTATTTATTACATTACTTAGATCCTAACTTTAACGGTCTTTAAGATTGTATTAATGCTTCCTATATCTTTCTCTTATAGTTTCATAGTAATTTATAATTTTCTTTTTCAAATATTAATTCCTAGCCACTATTTTTTTTAAGTAGACTTGGACAAAACTGCTGTTATTATTCAACGTAGACGACAATAATCAGCCTAACTTTTCAACTGGCTTTTCCTACATACTAATTAAAACTCATAACTAAGTAAACTTCAGAAATGTACTTTATTAAAACGGATAAACTGATATGTTAAAAACTGCGAATGTTTTAAAAAATGTTCAAAATGATGGCAATCATTTTCAATGCAGACGCGTACTCTTTCTTGAAATGAGTCTTTAACATTACTCAAAACATTTGGTGTTATAGATCGAAATGCCATTCTTATTCGCTCTTTCATATTATCGGGTCTGGTTGGTGGTATGCAGTGTTGAGCAAGAAAAGAGAAGTGAATAAATTTCTACAGCGACTAGATACACACGTGTTTATTCGCATCATGAGTGGGGAGCCGTGTTAACTAGTGATTTACTGAGAGCTGACAACACACGAGTATGTCTAATCGCTGTAGAAATTTATTCACTTCCCCTAACTTGCCCAACACTGGTGGTAAGTCATAAACAATATTTTTAATATATCCCCATAAAATCTGAGCCCGTTAGATCTGGAGATCTTGCTAGCCATTTCTGTGGACCTCCGCGGCCTATCCACCTGTTGGGATATCTAGGTGCACCGTCTAATTGCAACCAAAGTCTTTGTCGAGTATTAATAGGTATATTTTACAAAAGTATTGCTAAGTTATGTTTTATAAATTGTAGAAACATGGCACCATTCAAGTGACCATCAAAAAATTATGGTCCTATCACGTGCTTTCCAACTATGCCGCCTCACACATTAACAGACCATCGATGTTGACGATTTAAGGTTCTAAAGAAATTGGCATTCTCGTCGCCGTAATAATGAAAATTATGCCTATTAACTAATTCGTTGTTATGAAAAGCTGACTCATCCCAAAATAACTCATAATCGAGAAAATTTTAACTTTTCTAGAACCCATAAACAAAATTCAAGCCGCCGATCATAATCGACTTCCAAAAGTTCTTGATGTAATTGTATGTGGTATGGGTAAAATTTGTTGATGTTTATAATTCTTCCGATGCCCCCTGTGCTTATCCCTGTAGTTTCATTTATTTTTCGCTGACTTGTATGCGGATTTTCAACAAGAGATTCGATAACTGAAATATCATTTCCTTCATTTCCGGTAATCGGTTTTTGTCGTTCTGATTTCTTATAACACACACTTCCTGTCCTTCGGAATACTTGCAGCAAATTTTCTAAAGAACGCTTGTAGGGATGGCGTCTGTTAGGATATTTTTGCGCATAAATCCTTGCTGTTAGCAAACAATTTTCTTCGCACTCTCCAATTATTAAAATCATATCAATCCTTTCTGCTTGAGGGTAACTTCTCATTGTAAATAATTAAAATGCTCTTTAAATAACCACGAACAACAATGATGCGCAACTGACAAGTTCTGTCATTGTCAAATGACTTTTGTGTATAATGAATAATAGCGATACTTTTGTCTAAGCCTACTTTTGAAAAAGAATTGATAGGAATTAATATTTGAAATAGAAAATTCTAAATTACTAGGAAACTATAACAGATAGGTATAGGAAGCCCTAATACAATCTTAAAGACCGTTAAAATTAGAATCTAAATAAGGTAATAAATACAAGGTGTTCCATTTAAAATAAGAAAGTTACTTGCCTTTAAAGATTTTTAAAAGAAGAAACAAAGAAATTTTTTGCATTACTTTTATTTTATTATCAAGTGTGATGCTTTAGTTAAAAAATAAATATTGTTTAAAACATCTAGTTTAAATATGCATGACAGGCGTGCCTCTTAAATTTTGGTCTACATTTTGAAGAATAGTTAATTATCTCGTAAACGAGTTGAGTTAGTTATAAGAAACCTAACACCAACTTGCTTTATTTAGTCTGTACTATCAAAATATGTAATGATATACAGGGTGTTCCATTTAATTGTTAACAACTTTGGTGTGTAATTTTTCTTTGAGTCACCCTGTATACCACAAAATAATTTTGAAATGTGATCCTTCTGAACTTGTATAATCCTTAACCAAAAAAAATTGAAAATATGTTACCTTTTTTTTATCTAAACCGACGCGAATATACTGGCCCACCCTGTATACGTTTCCATTAAGAATTCCTAGAATAACTGCAAATTAATAATATTAACAATAATAATTTTTATTGATCACTTGATGCAAAATACACATGGGTTACGTCATAAAAAATCTAATTCCCAATAATGTATTTTTAATATACCCACAGGCATACTGTCAAGTAGGTCAATTTCAGCCTGTAGCGCGTTTTTTCTATCGCACCAATTAGTTCGAATAATTACCGAAAACCGCCAGTAATTATAGAATAATAAGGTCGTGCATATTATAGCAAGTGCAGATCGCTTTGTTTGTTAACTATACTAGTTGCATGATGCACACGACAGACATAGTTGCTCATATTCGTATTATCGAGAAAAGCGCGACGTATGTATGCACAGCGACAAACTGGAGCGTTAATTAACGCTAGCGCCTGTTCCCCTTTTGTATCGGTTGATTTAATTAACTTCCGATTAAGGGCCGTACGCGTGTGTGAGTGTGTTTGCGAAACGTGACTTGGAATATCACCGGCAGCGGTCGGCGTTTTTGTGCTTAAGATGAAAGGCACGCGAAATTTATCCCCTTCCATGAAACATCGCGGCATTCACTTCAAAGGGATGCTTGTCGTGTTGTTTAATAAGCTATTAAAAACGACGTGGAAACAATGTTTTTTACATAATTATGGAATTTCCTTTTGCTTTTGTAAATTTATCCAAAATTTAATAACAGCGCGATTATTTTTTCTCTGATGTGGCACATATTTTTGTAGTTAGAATGTTTGAATACAAGATCTCAAAAGTGCTAAACAATATACAAAGACTTTCGATGACTTCTACTAATTCCGTGAATTACAAATATTCTTCGGACTTACTATCATTCCACCTTGCTCGGCATATAGCGAATAAGCGGAAGTTAATTAAATCAACCGCCACATACTCATGCCTGTATGGCCAATAAGCCAGTGGAAGCGCCGACATTCAGAATGTTGGGAATCCCATCGAACATGACGTGTGATCGCCCAATAATTGAGAATAATCAATTCTTATCACTACCTTGCCGAAGAGAAAGGAATGGAGATGCAACGAAAATCCACTGACGCTGGCAAACACCTGCTGATTTACGAACGCTTCTAAAACAGAGCAGTGTGGAAACAGAAATAAGATCGTCGCAATCCAAGAGTGAGAAAATACTACAACTTGGGCAACACAACTATTTATCATGCTGAAAAATCATTATTCTACCTTAGATGTATACTAGAAATTTTTTTAATAAAAACATCAGGTCAATCAACACAGATTTTGAATCAGTTAGGTGGTACCACAGATTATCCAGATAGTTCACTTGTATATATTTCTTGGTCGGATTTTGTTTTTTTTTAACGTGTGCGTGGTAGTCACTGTTTCTGGTTTGCAGTGCGCACCCATGCTTGCGTATGCGCACTCACTCCAGCTTTGTTTATATCTTGCTCATGAATTTTCGTTTATAGGTTATAAAGCAGCAAGCAGTTGTCATTGATATACGCGTTGTAGCAGAGATTATTGTATTAATTTTCATTATTGTGTTGATTGAACCACTTCAACTTTAGCTGTTTAGTGATTTTTATACAATGTGTGATAATGTGGTATTGTGTTCCTGATTGTCGCAATAAATATAGCTTTAAAATTCCGGCAATGTTTCTTCAGGTTTCCAATAGAACCAGAAAGGTAAGCTATTAAGTTTTCATATATAGATTATATTAGAAATAAGTATATATGTATTTTATGTATATTTTTTAAGATGTGCATTGTGGGTGAAGAATATTGGTCGTGGGGATTTAGAAACAATTTCACCAGAACATCTGTACCGATCTTTTAGGGTTTGTGCGGAACATTTTGAAGATAGTATGTTCGCAAGTCTAGCAAAGAGTCCGTTAAAGAAAAATGCAGTTCCCACAAAAATTTTTGAAAGTAAGTACATATGTCTTTCATACATAACGTAGAAAATTTAAGCAGTGAACCATTTTTTAAAATACACTAATAAGGTTTACATGTAAAGATGTTTGCACCTTGGAATATTAAATATAACAATGACATTAGTTTGATTAACTACTTTGTATTAAAACTGTAAACCTTTATTTATATACATAAGTTATATATGCAGCAACAATATAACGCAGGTTCAATTATAAATATATCTGAAAATTCTAATTATTAATATTAACTAATTAAAAATTGTACATATATGGATCTTTTCTTTGTAGAAGAACATTCTGAGATCACTATGAATGCACCTCAGGAGATCCCATAAGCGAACAAGAAATAGGTCAACCTTACCACAGCAACTTGAAAACGTTGAAAATTGGATAATATATTCATATTTATTTCATTTTTATTTTTTATTTCTTAACCCACTAACTAGTAAATGTTCAAACTTCAATTGCTTATTTTTTATAAGCTAAATGCTAAAACGATAAAATAATGACAATACTTTTTTTGTTTTGATTTTGCTACGTTACAATTTCTTATTTGATATATTTTTTATATGTAATAGCATTCGCCTTATTGTTACACCACTTTACATATACGAATAAACGTTTATAATTTTCTTACACTTAGTTTTTATTAATCTTGGATAAATGAATATCGAAGGTAATCTTACAATCTTTTCTAGATTATGTTTGTTTATATTTTCTTAAAAATTACTTCCCTATAGTTCTGTAATGATATATTGCCAACATTAAATTCATAACATAAACAAAATGAAAGACACATTACACTTTAATTTTGTTCAATTATATTAGATCCGTTCCTGACAGTTTTATTAATGCGGGCCTGTCGAAATGCGCGTGATAGTCTGCGCGAAGTACCATTTGTGCCACGAACATCAAAGGTGTCGACTGCAAGCGAACTATCTGGATAATCTGTGGTGGTACTGAGAGCACTTTGGGGTGCATAAATGCAAATCGAACCCAATCTGGAGTTGTAAACACACTTTAAATACATTGGGAATAATGTATCCGTAATCCGGGTATCTGAGCACTCACTCATTCAGGAAATTAATTTCTACACTAATCAAAAAGGGCTCCAATATTGGAACAATTCTGATTTGGTACTAAATGTCAGAACCAAAGAAAGCTAGTAATTAACCCTGTTTTTACATGTCCCGGCAGATTCAGACAGCACCAATACATAATCGAAGTCTCTGAAGGAATGAGACGGTCTAGCGCACCTTCTGTTACTGTCCTGCTACCACGAGAATCAGGTATGTGATCTTTGAGAAGGTTGGCCTTTCCCTAGGAGACGTGAAAACGGTCGCATTCAAGGAATTTCGGAGCAAGCTTAAGGTAGCTACCTTGAACTTGTTGCATGAACTTTAACGTAACATCCGCTCTACAATAGGCCCTGTTGGCTACAGTAGACGGGACGATTGAATCATGCAGATCTATCTCTCGTAAATCCTTAATCAAATCTTGATTCGGTTGTTGTGAAAATCGAAGTCAGAATGACATACTATTCCTCTTTAACGATAGCGAATCAATCGCCACGTACTCATAAACTTACACTTAGTTTCTTAACAGGCCTAGAGCAACAGTGGTAGCAACTCTGAAGATGCCCCATATGACTGAAGACGAAACGTCGGGCGAAAGCAGTTCCAAGACACGATTCCAACCTGGAAGCCGAGCACGATAGACAAGTTGCTAGAAAGGATCTTTTGTAATAGCATGCACAGAATACCATCCGACAAGATGTGTATTCGACCCATATTTGATGTATTCTGCACTACTTGGCTTCCATACAAAGAGAAGTAGAGATCAAACAGCTGCTGGTTTATAGATGATCAGAAGACAGAGCAGGGTATGGACACAGAAAGATTTTGTATACATTATTGCGCTTTAAAACTGCCATGTCAACCCAGCACAATCTGCCAACAATAAAGAATAGTTAACTAATCATCTGTCTAATACCTGCCAAACATTTTTAACATTCTTCAAGAATGAAGAATAGTCCTTAAAGGCAATAAACATCTGTTTACGAAGAATGTAAAGTAAATGAAAAAATGCGGTCATTGATAGTCGTCTTGGTATTGCGCTAATATATTTTATTTTGCAACTTTTACAAGATATTTTATAGATCCGGCTCAAATTTCATACGATAATTTAACAAAATGTTTGGTGTAAAAGTGCACAATTCAGTTGCATCCGTTATAACTAGAATTTTTTGTTATTAAGAAATTGTACAAATAGATGTGTAAAGGAAGCTAAGAAATGAAAGAGATAAGCTAGGATACAAAGAGGATGTTTAAAAAGCTAACAAGTAAGTAATAGATATATGCACATAATAAGAATGAAAAAATAAAAAGGAATATCAACTCTTCAGTAAATTTGCAGATTTGGATACCCAGCTTAGGGTGTGCAAAACGCTAACTAATTTTGCCAGATGATAGGAGCTCTCCGTCGATACCATTAGAGATTGAATTAGTAAGTGCCTGTAATGGGTTTTCATTGTGTAGATGATGCCTTGGTCTATTGATTGTGTGATACTATTAGTATTGGGTGGAAACCAAACAAGAATCACATTCGTCAAGTGAATCTTTCGATAGCAAAGCGCAATATTCAGGAATACACTTTCCTCGTTTGGTTCTTCATTGTATTATTAAAGACATTTAACTAAAAGTTTTTCCATTTCGCCATTCATGTCCTCTTAAAAAAAATTACTATTTTTAGACATTTTTCTTCTACTACATTTTCATCACGTAATGCTAATAATCTGAATGGTAAGTCCAAAAAAATAAACCTGCTTCCTCACCAATAAAAATGTCTTTTGCGCTATAATTAATAATTAAACTATGTAGTCTTTCATTCCATCGTGAAATTGTAGTTTTGATGACGTCCTTTGATTCACCGCAAAACTGATTCCCACGTTGTATTATGTCTTGACGTGAAACTATCAACTATCGATGAATCACTTTGAAGATTTAACATGAGTGTTGGTTTCGAAACATTGTAATCAAAAATATAAAATCAACCTAGTATTATGAATCTCAATAAATCAAATATTATAAACATAATAAATAATAAATTATTGTTACTACAAATAACTACAAACAAACAAAACACTTTAAAGAAATATTAATTTTTGAAAAATCGGGTGTCAGGTTCATGTTTATGAGCTATAGCTTCCTAGAAACATAATGTTCAAACAAGTCACTTAATACTTATTAAACTATGTATATATGAATTTTACTTTTGATTTAAAATGGCTTATCGTTAGTACGTCCAGCTTTTGCCATTGTTTCCAGTAAATACCATAAGGAAATCCATCACTACATGAATGATCACAGCTTTATCAACACCAGCGAAGCTATGTTTCAATTACGGTGGCTTGCTTTTTTAAAAGAATATTCTGTTGATACGAACGCATTGTTAAATAATATGTAAGTTCTTATCAGAGTAATTATGATACACAATTCTCTTGAGACAGATTTATAGCATCCATCAATAATGCATATTTATTCGTCACACGTGAAAGACTTTGCTTTATACACGTTATAGCACTGCGACATGCCATTTAGTAATAACTTCATCTACTACGGGCAAAAAATGCTAAAACTTAATCCACACGTTTGACCTTTTCATGTTTACCACTACACAAACGGTTCTAATTTCAATTAATTAGCTCAAGTAACGCGTCCTTATCTAAATGTGAGTTAATGACGGAACAGATTGCACGACATTCTACAATAAATTCCCATTTGAGATTATTATATTTTATATCACGTTATTCCTTTGTGGTGGTCGGGAAATGCCTTCTATTTAGGCAGCAAAAACACGCAGCATTAAGCATACCCATCGCGCAATTTTTCGCTTGCCGAAGCTTTAAGGAACATCAGTTTTCTTTCCCTTCTCATTATATATGCGCAGCTCTTTTTCATCGACGAATGAGGTGCTTAACTGACGTAGGTCGGAGCAAATGTTTACGCTCGACGAAGATTTGACCTGCGACCTTAGAGAAATCTGAATCCTTTAAAAAGTCGTACCTTACATCCCATGATTTCACGTCCGAGTTGCTTACGAATTGAATAACAGTATGTTTTCTTGTACGGTTGGTAATGATTAAGCAGTGGTCTGGTGGTATTTTATAATAATATTGTCTAAATCAGGAAGTGTAAGTTGGCATATGAGACAAGATAGATTCCAATTTCCACGTTTACGTCAGATGTTTATTTTCTTTATTTACTTCCACAGATTTTGGCGAATAAAACCGGAAAAATTTACATAGGAAGTCCATCTTATAGCGCCGTAATTGTTGCTATGTCAGGCTTCGAAAATAGATTGCATTCTAGAGTTCACATAACTATTACTTTACCCATTTTTTAAATAGTATTTTAAAAGTGTGAAATTCGCATTTGCAGATAATGCAAGATATCTGTTTCTTCTACAGTCATAGTATAGTAGATTATAGTAGATTATGTTGACATCAAGGATTGGCAACGTAGTATACACGAAGACGTCATAAATCTTCCAACAGCGTACTAGGAATTTTATTGAACATTATCTTCACATAATTATTAATAAATTCTTCACTACCTCATATACAAACAAAGAATACTGGAGATCCAATGAAACCACAACAACATGGATAAACATCTTCAGATTTAGGGAAATAAAGTAGGATGTGGGCGTAGAAATATTGCCGCAATCCAAAAAGGGGGAATATACTACAAACTTACACTTGAACCCTTTACCACAAATTTCACAAAGTTGGATTTATGTTGCAATAAAAAACTATCTTCCGCAACATCAATATCTAAAGCATTGAGGAGAGAAGGGATCTTTGAAACAATCTTTGATAAATAGACTGCATGCTTAAAGAAAGATCAATTTATACAACCATTATGGCAGAGGCATTGGTAGCTCGGGCCAAAAGATGTCCGCAGGGTGGAGTTCTGTCCCTTTTGCTGTGGAAGCTAATTGTGGAGGAGCTATAAGGGCATGAAACTTTGAGGTATGTAGATGATCTTGTCATTCTGACCCAGGGTAAGTTCATCAATGTAGTATTTGACAAGATGCAGTACAAGCATGGACCGAGGAGGAGGGAATAAATATCAGTCCCTCCAAAACGACCACAACAGCATTCACGAGAAAGAGAAACTCAGATGATCTTGGATCCCTGAAACTCTGACGTGAAGAATTAACGCTGCCAGAGGAAATGGAATATCTTGGGTGCCATCCTAGACACCAAGCTTACTTAGAATCGACATCTTCAGAGGATTAAAGTTAGAGTGGAGACAACGAATGTTGGTTAGAAGAGCTCATGAAAAAAACATGGGCGTTAAGACCTTATATGATGTATTGGACACATATCACGGTGGTCAGACCCATGATCACTTTCTGATATGGTGGACAAAGGTACAGCAGCAAACTGCTAAAACCGAACTTAGCAAGATACTTGCTAGCTTACGTGTTTAGGAATAACTAGAGTCATGAGGACTACTATAGCAGCTTAGACCTGCCTCCTTTTCATTTAGTGATAATGGGCGAGGCATTATTCCATTATGAATGATGAGACCACATAATTGCGACATATCCTTTTAACAGAAATTTCTAGGTAGAAATCACGGATCCGATAAGCTGCAACCAATCCAACCACAGTCCCCATAACAACAACAAAAAATAACAAAGCCATTATCATCAGCAGTAACGCTAAATTGAATTCCTAGCAAGTAAAACATGAGTTCAGTGTGGTGAAGTTAATGGTATAGTATTTGAAAGTGTTGATTTTTCTAGCCGAGACCATTGAAGTGTGTGGCAGAGGAATAAGAACATCCGATACAAATGTACAATTCAGTAACAGGTGCTGTTATGTATGTTAGGTAATGTGAAATTCATTTATAACTGCAAAGCATTTGAAATATGTTGGCAATCCTCAACTAGCAATTCATAATCTTGATGGACAGATACCTTTCGCAAGAAAAGATGCTACATTTTATGAACAAACCAGCGAACCACTCCATTAATGGAAGGATTATTCTGGTTTAGTTTATGTGAAACAGTGTGCTGCCTTAATCTACTCACAACCATTTGAACCCCCTAATTTGACTCTAAAAGTGTCAAAATAATTGTTTTCATTTTTCCAGCTCACTGCAAATTCGGAAGCACCTACACAGAATCAGAGTCTCTGATGAAATTGAATGCTGGGTGTATTGGTAAGCCGAGAAGGCAGGAGAATATACTTCCTACACTTTCATTGGTGAAGTGTTAACACTGACTTTTGAAAACACCCACAACGAATTTTGAATTATAGATCTTGCTGCTGGTCTTCTGTTCTGTCAATTAGTTATCAGCCATTATTTTACTATCTGGCTTTTAACCTCCAAACTAAAATAATTCAGTTTATCTTAGGCAGACTATTTTAATCAAGTACTTTTCTGTTCTCTATGTTTGTTTATCTCCCTAGGCATCATTTTGTGCGGCTCAGAATCATCACTTTGAATGATTGTTTAAAGGTAAGTTTAACAAACATCGTTGACATTTCTAGTAGTATTACCTCCATTCAGGTAAGATACAAGATTGCTAAGTGTACTGTTAGGTAGCCGGCTTTAAAATTGACAACTATAAGCACCGAGATAGGTGGTTCTCTTTTCTTGCAGAAGTGGAATAACGGCACTATTTATTATTCTCACGGATCATGAAATAATACAATATTATATCGCACTCACAATTCAATAAATCCGAAAGAAATTTAAATTAATCTAAAATATATGTATTTTTATTAATCTAAACATCGCTCACGAGCAAAGAAGTTTTGGTTCAGAAAATATTTGCTGCTGAACTAAAGCCAGTAGCGTTCTCGAAAGATGGTTCTTCTACGCGTGCCTGAACCTGGTCTACTTGCTTCATCTCAATTTGCAATCCATTGGTTCCAACACTGTAATATAATGGAGTAATTAGGATTAATTCTCTAGGTAATTTCCCCTAAAGGAGTATCGGCTTCATGTATCGCAATAATTTTGGCTTAAGACATTTTTTTCATTTTTCACAGTTCTTAGAAAATGTCCATTTTTTTTAATTGCAAACAGTGTAAGAGCATTTAACAAAACATTAAATAATAGTATGCAATAAGATCAAGTATGAATGTGCGGATTTTAAAGAAACAATTAAATTTATGTGCATATGGGTATGCTACTTCTGTTACTATTAAGTCCTAAACAAAAATTTGGATAAAAGCAGTTTCGAATGATTGACCTACTGAGACGCAAATGCCCATAATCATTTGGTTGGTGGTTCATCAAAGGAAATTCAAAAGGAAAGTGTTATAACAAACACTCAAAAGTAGTATTCAAAATGTATTCATTTTCAATTGATCAGCAGAATTTAAAAGAAATTTAGAAGAAAACCTTTAGGAACGATTTCATAACTATTTTTTCCATAAAAACAATTAAAGAATAAGACTTTATTTATTTACGTTTCAGGCAAAACTAATAATCAAAATTATGGAGTTGAAATTTTGATATGAACCTATATAAAACTGTTTATAGGTTTCTTGTATAAACATCAGTCGCAATAAAATGTCGATTTTCCTTTTGTGTTAATTAAAAATTTTAACATGAAGTTTTCAGCATTATGTAATTAATTCGCAGATAGACGTATATACTACGTCTTTAGGAAAGTATTTTTGGCACTTTAATTTCATAGAATTAAAAACAGTAAAGCACGAAAAATCACATAAATCTCTCGAAATCTTGCACATACTTCGAAAGAAAAATAAGTAAAATAAAAATCCCTCGGTTTGATTTGGAAGTTCAAATCTGGTGTCGACGTCGAACATGAAATATTACAGCGTTTCTTATGAAAGCGGAACCGACATACTCCCGTCTTCACCATCTCAGACTTCCTGATATTTATATTCACCATGTCCACCGAACAAAAGGCGGATTACGGAGAGCTATTCAGGATGGAAAGTTCGGTTCGGTAATTTTCCGTATTAGCGGAACTCTGAATCAATATCCTTCTAGATGAGATCCTTTATTATACATAACGAAGCTTTTCTTGATAATATAACCATGTCGGTTGTTACTAAAGAATATTAACTGAATCTTCGCCTTAGCAATAAATAGTTAAGCAGCACAATATATTTCTAATTTATATTTACTCCTTCGACAAGTGGCTTCTAACTCAAAACGTCATATTTATGATTAATTTTCACTGAACCCCATATTGTATGAAATGAGAGAATTACTCAAAATTCCTAAGATAGAATAAGACGATGTCGAAAATCGAGGAATATAAAGAACTAACTTCTCTATGTACGCAGGGCTTTCCAAGGAAATGGGCTAATTAGAAGTTTTCAGGTTTAAACAAAACTTTCAATTTTATAAATTTGAGGTTTGCTATAATTTGGTATTTACGTCTTTTTAAAATATTTTCAAGTTTACTTCTATGCTTTCGATTAACCGGAGGCCGCCATGACCTTCGTTATTTTAAATAGAATACCATTACAATTAAGGCTTCCTACTTATATGTATGTACCTATCTTAAACTGTTGTCAAGATATTACGATTTTTGTGAAAACTTTTATAGAACTTAATGCTGCATAACTTAAAATTGTTTCTGACTATACAAGCTGTTCAAAAAGTAGGAACACGCATACTTACTCCATTATTTTAAATGGAACATCCTGTATATTATTCCATATTTAAATTCTAAGTAAAGAAATAATACGATTTTATATAAACTACTATATGTTTATCTGTAATACCAGTGTTGTTATCTACGCTTTTATAAAAAAATGGCTCTGTTGCAAGCTTTCGGCTAAGGTGGGGTAATTTATATATGCATTTGTTTTAGATATTCATATCTTAAATACCATACATAATATTTAGTTTGATAAAGTCGATATAATAATGTCTGTATATTTCCCCTATAGTCCTGAACGTTTGCTTAATTTCAGCTCTAGGTAACTTGATATGATGAGCACTCTATATCTTTGCTTATGTTAAATTCACCCTTACACAAAACTGTTTTAATTTACACCACACAGTTATAACACCTCATGCAGGATTTTGCAAATAAGTAATTAATAATTTTAAACAAAGTCTCGAATTAGTAAATATGTGCTAATACCAGATAATAAAATATAAAACTAATGACAGATTTTTGAAAAAAGAATGAAATTTAATTTAGAAGAAAATAATAATAACTATTTTTAGTACACAACTATTTCACTAGCATAATAGTTAAACGCCAAAACTGTCAACAAATAATTCTGTATGGAATACCTTGTTATTTTTACATCTCAGTGATTGTATATTTATTTTCTTATATATATTTTTAATTACTATGTATATATAATAGTTTATATTTTATTATTAAACCGTTAAAATAAAGACAAATATTAAAATAAAGAACAGATGAGCATTAAACCACAACAAAATACAGGGAACTACGGATATAAAGTACTAAATACAGGGTGTATCAGATATAGAGGTAAATGTAGTAATATGTAGCAGCTGTAATCATATACAATCAAAAAGTCTTAATGCACAGGTGGTCTATCTGCAAGCATTAACGAGAAAAAAATATTTTATAAATGCCGTGGGCTAGAGCCGCACCTGTGCCCAACCTAAATGCTGTCCCGAATATACCCCCACATTCCACTATCATCAGCCATTACCGCTGTTAGTTTTGTGTGGATTGCCGCTTGGAGTACAAGCCACTTCGAACATTTTATTTAAATTCTTCCCGTCTCGAAAAAAGGATCCTTTTCAGGACCATCATGATTTCATATAAAGAAAATCGAAGCTTGATGCATCGGCAAAAGCGCGGGAATGTATAAAGAGTGTTGCAAATTTCCTGCGATATATCATAGTTAATTTCTGTGTTTTCGTCATTCATTGCGTTATATGATTAAATAAATCAAAAGAAATAACTCAGATTCATGTGGTACCGTTTATTAACAACTAACTCTCGATTCGACAAAGCAAAAGAAAAATATTTACGTTTTTTGTAACTACTGAAGTCGCATATCCGGTGAAACTCGAACGTCTTGTCAGGATATTAAAAATAATACTTTCTAGAATGCTCTTAACAAAAAGGAATGTTTATTTTATAAAAAGAAGAAATTTAAAATGCCTCAGTTTTGCTATTTTTACAAGGGCCTTTATTTATTCAGAATGACGTTAAATGAACTTACGGCATACCATTAAGAATAATACTAAATGAGTGCAATGTATTTATACATAATACCACGTTTAGCGGGTGCTTAACATGACGTTTCCTTCCATCAGGCCCGGACTAAAGAATTTTTGGCTCTAAATTTTACATTTTTTTTATTCTTTAATGATGAAATCCGGTTTCGGCGGGTTTGTGCTTTATATGTCGTGTAGTTATCACCAAGCAAAATTTACTTTTTTATTTGATACACCCTGTATATAAGCGGAGGTATGGTATAAAATAAAACACAATAAAACCTTAACAGAAACTAAAGTAAACCAAAAACAGTTTTTTTAAAACTTTAATGAAACTTTATAAGTAACACATACTTTAGTCTATTTTAGCAAAAAAAAATGGTTATTTTGGTTTGGTGATTTTTTTTTTTAAATACTAATTGCATATTTCGACGTGCTTTCTCAACCTTTAAGGACGCTTGCGTAATATCGTCGCTCACATTATCAGAACATTAACCGGAAGTACGTTATATTCCATATAATCATCCTTAATTATCAAATGTTATAGTAGATATTTAAAAACATTGGTTTTTGCAAAAATTCTAGTGAAATGGATAAAAATGCTTCCCTCATTCTATTTTTCCTATTTGCTTTGTGGATAGCTTATACACAAGTTTCTCTACATAGTTACAGATAAACATATAGTAGTTTATATAAAGTGATGTTACTTTTGTACGTAAATTTAAAAATGCAATAATATACAGCATGTTCCGTTAAAAGTAATGGAGTAAGTATGCGTTTGTCTACTTATGGGACACTCTTTATAGTCAAAAATATTTTTAGGCTATGTAGCAGTAAATTCTGTAAAACTTTTATACTTTTCTTAAAATCAAAAATAGAGCTGTAACCAAAGATCCAGTTTTAGATGAGACATAACTAATCAATTTCACTTACTTTAAGTGCCAGAGGTCTCCCATTTTAAAACTACTACTATCTGTCTATTTTATGTTTTAGCAACGTCATCGATTTTTGTCCGTAGAATCCAATCGGTACTTCTGAGTCAAATTAAAAACCGTATAAACAGGATATCTCATGCGCGGTTTTTCAGTATTAGTTTTAATTCGATTTTCAGTTTAAGTTCAAATTTTGCGTTTAAACCGTATCACACTACTGGTCACAGTATTTGTTTCAATGTGAGCCGAGTTATGTACGAAGATCAAACTTTAATATCTCCCTCAAATTGAATATAACCATAATATAACCTTAAAATAATTGTTTGTGACATTTGATGTCAATCTGATATTAAGGAATTTACTGGAGTTTTCTGATGACGAAGACGTTATTAATCATTAACTGAACATCTTGGGCGTGTTAGAAAACCGAGAATTAATCGTAGACGTCCTAATAATTTTAAAATTTGTGATGAACACGATTTCTTTGTGAGACAGCGTTTATAGAAAGATATCGTAATGCGAATGCTGAACCGTATTACTTAGTAGGTATAGCAAATCTTACAAACTTGTAAGTATATTACACATACATATGAATTCGGAGATGTCATTAATTTGTTTTATAGAAACACAGGCTTAAGATCGGAGGAAATGTTATTGCCGATAATATGTCAAGTGATGTTAATACGGTTGGTAGAGTTTCTGTTTCTAATGTATAATAATAAACATTTATTACAGTAACAAAGTTCACTTGTGAATCCTTTATAAAAGATAGAAATATAATAAAAGACCTATTTTTTTCGCAGAATTATATTATTTATGTTGTAAATGATTTAAAATTCCAATTAATCATGTCACGATAACAATTCTTTTATTTTCAATGAATTATCTGTTTCTTCTTCGGAATTGGATGATTCATTTGGATTAACAATTATTATTGACTTAATACGAGGTCTTTTTTCAGGATGCGATGAAGGATTTGCAGGATTTTGTAGTTTTTTTTTTTTTTATATTCCAAAACGGCCTGTCGACTTACACCAAGTGCTTCGCTTACTTTCTGCAACAATACCTACTTTATAAACATAATTATGAGTGTATTAGAATATCTACCTCGTAAACAGCACTTAAAGGTAATAAAGGGTCCCATTTTCTTTTTCTCTCTCAAAATATGCCAGAGCATTAAGCACAAGCTCCTGTGCTTTAGAATTCAACCGCTTTCCAGGCATTTTCTGTGATAATAATATTAATCTTTGTTTGATATATTCTCTTTATTTAAAACAACTTTACCCACTGAAAATTTTACAGAAGGCTCTGTGCTATAAAAAGAACTATTTTTTTCTTGCAAAATATAGAAAGAAATAATAAACCAAATACACAAACTAACGACGCTATATGTAGGTTAGATTTGATAACTGACAGGTGCCATAATAGAAACCGGAAAAGCAACATTTTAAGTATTGTACTTAAAACAAAGCAGTAACAGGGCTATTTCTTTCTGTCACATTCATGAAATTAATCCTTGTATCTTTTTCTGAGAGACAAGCGGAAATTTTGCTTCTTTTTTCAATAGCAAAACTTGAGAAAAATAGTCAAATCAGATTGTCTTTACTCGTATGATACATCAATGACGTTGGTTAAAACATAAAATAGACAGAGAGTAAGTACTAACATTGTTTCAATCATATCAAAAGAATTTTCAAACTGTTCCGACAAGTTCCAAAACTGTTTTTTTTTCAAATAGAACACCCTGTATGTTTTAATATGGTTAGGTTATTTATTATATTAAATTCTACACTGGTTTGCTGTAACATTTCCTATGCCCGTCTTTAATATCTTTCTTTTGAATTATTTGTTTTGTTTAACATCTTCACACGACCCAATAATTTTTATCTGGGAAGCTATGATTTCGACGTTACAAGAAGTTATTATTATCGGCAATTATTATTGTTTTCTGTATGTTTAATGTCCACGTGTTATTGTGCAATTTACAAACCAAATAACGGAAAATATTGACGGAGTTTATTTTTATCTGGTTATCTCCAATTTATTTATTCCAACCAGCCAAACACGTGGAAAATTCAGTATCAAATAAACGTATTCTAAATAATTGCAAGGAATGACATCCAGTTGTATAAATTATAAGTTCATAATAGATTTACAAAAGATACAAAATATTCTGCTAGGATTTATTAAATGAAGTACGTAGATAATATGTTAGAAGTCTTCGAGAACATTAAACCTATGAAAGCAAATATGGTCACAAAATTAAATTCAAAATTCTATAAGATCAAATTCACTGTAGGTGAAACAGTGAACAACAACTTCCGCTCTCGATATGCTTATTATTAGTAACAAGGAACAATAATTGGTCTGATGACGTCAGTAACAATTATATTCACCGACAACTCCAACATCCCTTTATTATATAGATTTCTATCGCTTTCAAGACAGAATTTTAACTGATAAATATATATTGTCTGGTGCTTTGCCTTTATAAATATACAGATAAACACAAGGAAGTACGATAATGAAGGGTAACATGTTTGGCTTACAGCGATGGGAGAAGGAGATTGGGCAACCGCATTTAAGGCGGTTACATCCCTCTATTTTCGTAACACGAACTAAATCACTCTAATGCAACTGTCTGGCGAATATATTGAACATGAGATGGCGCTACTAGTACATTCGCTTACTATTGTTGAGAAAAAGTTTAAAGTGACAATTTAGAAAGTGATGGGTAGTTCTGAAAAGAGATGGTGCGTGTTTCGACCGTAAACATATTCTTGGGAAATTCCTTCAATTATGATTTATGATCATACGTTTGGGGCGCTTGCCTAATACATCGCGGCGTGCATATTCACTTTCTCTTATGCATTTGAATTGAAATACCGGGATACTAGTGATTTTATTGTTATTATTATACTAGTTACAGTTGACGGACTTTCGTGGTATCGAATATTTTGTGCACAAAATCTTTTCAAGATGGCGTAATGTTATTGTTTATGTTTTGTAAATAAACGAAATTTGTTTTATTCAGATTATTTTATCTTTTTAATTTTGTATACTGTTTATTAGATAACTAGTTCGTGTGTATTTCTGTGTGGTGTGTATAGTTATTGTGAAAGATATTATATTGTTTCATTGTAGCATATAGTTTTGCATTTATTTGCTTTAAAGTGGGCAAAAATAAGTTCCTACAATGAATAAAAAGTGATCAGACTGCAATACATTGTGCTGTGGAAACATGCTTCAATAATTCTAAAAAAACGAGATGTAGTTTTGTTTTCTTTCTGAATATGGTAAATTCTCTGCATATGTTTTCTATATCAAATATATTCATTTTGCATTTTGTATTATAGTGCTCTTACAGTGGTCAGAGAAATGTAAAACAGTAGGATATTTATATAGACAAATTTATGGAAAACTTCTCGAATACTCTTAAATTACCGAAGACTTGCAATTTAAACGCTTTACTAGATCATTAAAAAACAAATGTGACAAGACCAATATATTTAACAATGAATGTTTTTCCATGATTTTTTTGTACCAACAAGTATTACATATCAATTAGGATATTGGAAACCTAAAAAGATTTGAACGGAGAATTTTGTTAGAAGTAATAAAATGGTATAATTAAACAAATTAAATTATTAAAGCAGTGAATAAAACTTTTTTCTTGTTTTATTTATAATATATTATGCAGTTAAATAACTTCTAGTATATCTATATAAAAACTTATAAAGCTACTTGCTTATAACTTCCACTACCAGTCATGATTCTTTTAAGTATTTCAACGTCAAAGCAAACATCACATTAATAAAATAATATCTATTATGTTATACATATAATATAATACTTAAAATTATTTATTTCGCTATCGCTAGAAGATGCCCCTAAGTTCACTTTATATTGTAGGTCACGAAAGCGGGTCTTACATCAGAGGTGCCAACAATTATGTCCTTACTGTTACACTGTGAAAAACACATTTTACTCTTTCAGATTCAAGACGAAATAGTAGGATTTTTAAAATAAACTTTTTTACATAATATTGTTTTTTTCCACTGCAAAATTACAAAAAATAAAATAAAATCCCGTAATTTTTTTGCAATAAAACTCCAATTTCTATTTTAATTGAATAATATATTACACTGTAATTCCTCTAATATCTAATATCCTTGCCATAGTTTATAAGAAGAAATGAACAAACTACTACAAAACAATACATTCCGTCAGAGAATTGCACTACAGAAACATATAAAAGCATAAAGTATTTCTAATAATGACATTAAAAAGCATACTTTTTGGTATGCCATCTATGTCACGAATGCCAAACTAAAGTAACACCCGTTGCAGCAGATATCTGTAAACTTCTCTTCTGTGTATCCCAATTTTGTTTTTCAAGTTGTTTATCATAATTAGATTGTTTAATTAGCTACTCTTATGTTTATTTTATTTCTACAACAATTCCCGAGGGAAGCCATGCAATTTTATCTACATTTACAGTTTAACATTTAAATTTTTTTTAATTTTCTACATCGCCTATTCATTCATGTTTCACATTCTGTTTTTAAGCAATATATTTTAAGTATGCAATTAAAAATGTATCGTTTCACTCAGTATATTCATGTAGAGTGTGTAAATGCCCTTGTTTTCCAGAAAAACTGCCTATGTTGCGAAAATAACTTGAACAAAGTAACCCATGTTATACTGCCATTATGTTGGCGCGAAAGAGGTTTGTAAACGCCCCCTTAAAGGTTAAAGCGATGTAGCGCTGGGGGGGGGGGGGGGGGGGGGGGGGGGGGGGTATTGAATCCCGTTTCACAACGATTGGAAAACCAAAACGTGTTTATTCGTCTTATGACTGGGGGTTCGTGTTCCCTACCGATTTTCCAGGAGCAGGCGAAACACGAATATGTCTGATCGTTATAAAACGGAATTCATTTTCCCCATCTTGCCCATGGCTAAACTACCTATATGTTTGTTTGTAAATACATTATCGTATTTCCATGCTTTTAGCTGTATACGTGCAAGTAGTGAAATAAATCATTCGGGTACATATTCGTTGTGAGCGAATCAATTTAACTCAGGCGTATTCAACTCAAGTACGTCACACTTCAGAGTGCATCGAATCAAATGAAATCAGCTTCAAGTAAACGTATATTTAATCAAGTGGATTTTGATCTGATCCCCTTAATATAGCGGTCGACAACTTATGCACACTACTATATTTCTGTATTCTAGTTTAATTATAATTTTAAATTTCTTAATAAATAACAACAATAAATAGAAACTGAAAGCAGAACAGTAACAATTAATGAACTGACTAAATTTCTTTTCATACAATTCGGTACGGTTCGGTAATTCACAATGCCAACGCAAATCCAATTAACATTTCTTAAGATCCATTACGTATAGACGTTAAAGCTAGAAACTGTGAAATATGATTTTGGCGTATTAATGAAAAATAAAAAGGTTATTGCAATTTTAACATTTAGGTGGTACAATTATACCGTGAGCGATTTTAGCATAGTGAAGTGTAAACTGTAAACATTATCAAGTATACGTTAATTGTACGTTTAAAGAGCGACATTTTAATGTTATATTATCATTGTTCCGTGAATTATCGCGCGTTACCGCAAACATCCGACGATTTACGCATACATCCAACAATTTTAAACAGTCTTTCCTTTGTATTAATAAAAATATTTCGGAGGAATTCGTAATGGATTTTTTTCTTCTAAAAAAAAAAAAAAGGTATTTAACGCGCACAAAAGGAGAGGAATTCGTGAAATTATTCACTTTCGAAATGCGTTCAGATGGTCTAAAACCGGATTTTGCCAGGCGAATATTTCAAGATTGTAATGTGTGGTACCTTTAATGAGACAAGTAAATCCCATAGCGGAAATCACCACCTGCTTGATCCTAACGCAGCAATTGCAAGTTCGACCGCCGCAGGCAAATGTCATAACCGATGCGGCCGTTTAATTACGAACAACACTCGAGCACGTGCATGGCCGATTCTAATTTCACTCAATTCGTATTAACATCATCGCGGACGAAACTATCACACAATCACCATAGCACGAAAAACGCGTTCCGTTGCACGATAGGTGAGATCGGCTATTATTATTGGTAAATATAAAAAAAAAACACAAGAGCATACGACACGCAAACGTGTAGAAAACAATAGCTGGCAAACTGTGCAGTAATAAAGTAATAACGAAGAAACAATCGAATATAACGATACGGTAAATAAGCGGCGCAACGTTGTTGATAAGGCGACAATAACAACACGGAGAGCGGGCAACTTTCTTCTGCGACAAGAATGCCATGAATGGGAGTCGAAAAGAGTGTTGTTGTCCGTAACACACTTGGATTCACATCGTTTAACACTCTTCCCCGGTGTTCGGTGTTTCGCCAACAGATAAAGTACACACACGCGGATCCAGTCGGGATGTTTCTATAGTTGTTGTGTGATTCGGCTCCGGACGTCTCGAGTGCGCCAGAGAGATGCATATCGGCATCCAGGTCGGATCTCTCGCTTTTAGAATGGAAGAAACGTCGTCGTCAGTCAATCACGAAGTTCGTGGTTTGTGGGTGAAGTCGTTTTCTCGCGACGTGATTGTTCGTTGTCCGACATAGTTAGGGAATTATCACCGTGCGAATAACGGTTTCGGAAAACGGTGAAGTGGAACTTGGAATGGGTAATTGGAGCAAGAAAAACTATATAGAATGGGCGATGGAATTGTTTGTGTAATAGCCTCGTGAAAAGCTTTTTCTAATGCAGGAAGTGCATAGGCACTTCTTCTTCAATGCGCATAGAAAAATTAATTAAAATGTTAGTCTAAGAATAATAATCGAACAGTGGGTTAAATTTTAAGAAGATACTATTACAAAAGTAGCCAAAGTAGTTTGGAGCTGGGTTATATGACAGAACGAAGGCTGTTCAACAAAGCCAAGTCCGACCACAGCTGGGACACTTATAAAAGTAAACTGACACAGTACAACAAGGAAATCCGCAAGGCAAAAAGGGACTCATGGAGGAAGTTTTGCGAGGAGCTGAACGAAGCTCCCGCATGCTCACGAATCCATAAAGTTCTAGCCAAGGATGGTTGTGCTGCGACCGAGGTGGGCTTCATCAAAAGAATGAATGGAACCTACACTAGCACTCATAAAGAGAGCATCGAGGAACTGTTAAAGGTTCACTTTCCGTCCGCAAAAATCCTGACTGGTGCTCGTGGGCCGGCCGTAGCAGATCGTACGCCAGAGAGGCCAAAAGACAAGACTGGAGGCTGGCCGCAGAAATCACGAGACCCACGAGAATCAAGTGGGCGCTAAGCAGATTTCTGCCCTTTCAAATCTGCAGGCAGGACATGGAATATTCCTGCCTACTTTCAGAATGGGATAAAGGTACTGATGCACATCTCGTGAAAATCTTCAGAGCATGTATAGCCTGGGATACGTCCCAACTGCATGGCAAAAGGTGAAGGTGGTATACCTACCTAAGGTAGGTAAAGTATCCGATTAAACGCCGAAGTCATACAGACCAATAAGCCTTATCCTCCTTTTTAACTAAAAACTCTGAAAGGTTTGGTGGATAGGTACATAAGAGATACCGCACTGAGAGAACAGCCACTCAGTGACAGACAATACGCATACCAACCGGAAAATCTACAGAGGTCGCTTTAGAATGACTCAAAGGCTAATTACTAAGTCTATAGAGACAAAGAGATAGCCATGACGACTTTCCTGGACATCGAGGGAGCATTTTAACAATGCTACCACTAATTACTCATCGGGGCGCTACGGAGAAGGGGCGTCGCGCGAAACTTCTACAGTGGGTAAGAGCCAGTCTGGAAAAGAAGGATAATCACATCCACAATTGTTGATTCTTTCTCCCTTGCTGTGGGCTACCCTGGTAGATGACCTAATCGAAGCTGACCGGCAGGGATTCCATTGCTCTTGGATATGCTGACGACCTTACAATAGTCGTCAGAGGGCGATTTCCAAAGGTTCTGGTGGAGCGTATGCAAACCGCTCTCAACACGGTTGACAATGGTGTTACACAAGAGCGACTATCAGTCAATGCTCAAAAACACAGCTGTTACGTTTACAAGAAAAAGAACGCTAGAAGGCTTACAGCCACTAGTGATAGGAGGTGAGCGAATTCCATACGTCAAAGAGGCGAAATACCTGGGAGTATGGTTTGATCAAAGGCACACATGGAATTCACATATCCAAAAATTGACTAGCAAAGCTACCATCGCCCTGGGCAGGTGCAGGAGGCTCTGTGGAAAGAATGGGCCTTAGCCCAAGATGACTTCTGTGGTTGTACACAAGGATAATCAGACCCATGTTAACGTATGGAGCAGTAGCATGGTGGCCAAAGGCGCGGCAGGCGGGGGCGGCCAAGGCGTTGGGTGGCGTGCAGAGGTTAGCGTGCCTGTGCGCCACGGGCGTTGAGATCGACCCCTACCGCCGCGATAGAAAGTAATTCTGAACCTGCCACCAATACATATTTTGTACAAGGAGCCGCAAGGTCCACAGTACATAGACTCTTTCATAGTCAAGTACCGATAAGTAAATCGCACGGGCTGACTATTAAAAAACTGCTAGACGAACTCAAGGAGGACCTCTTTTAGGAATGCCATGTGATGCCATGGTTCGAAACCCCTAACCTAGATAGAAAATATCAGGTTATAATACCAGATAAAAAGGACTGGGAGGCAGGTGCCCGGTAAGAGCGGACTCAAACTGGTTTACTGACGGCTCTAAAACGGATTACGACGTTGGAGCGGGAATATACACTAAGAAACCTAAAAAGGCTCTTTCGGTAAGCTTCAGCAAAGACACGACTGTGTTCCAAGCTGAGGTTGCTGCAATTCACCACTGTGTCAGAGAGATAGAAAGATGTACCGCACCGGGTAAAAGCGTCGCTATCTTCTCCGACAGCCAGTCCACACTTAAAGCGATTAGCTCCTCAAGCGTGGACTCTAAGGTGATTTGGGACTGTGTAAGCGCCCTAAATGAGGTGGGCACCCAAAGGAAAGTAACCCTAGTCTGGGTCCCTAGCCACTCGGGCGTGAGAGGAAATGAGGCGGCGGACGAGCTGGCCAGGCGAGGTTCGTCAAGGCCATTCGTTGGAGCCGACCCTTCTTTCGGCACTACCAAATCGCAAATCAAAAAATCCATCAATGAATGGATATACAATCAGTCCAGAGAGTGGTGGCATAAATCACCGGGACAATGGCAGGCAAAAGAGTTCCTAAAGGAGCAGAGGCCTGAACTCACGAGAGATCTACTGAATAAAGACAGGAAGACTGTCAAAATGATAGTAGGTCTGCTGACTGGTCACTGTAGACTGAATAGGCATATGTATAACATAGGCCTGGCAGATGATCAACCTGCAGATACTGCCAAGAGGAGGAGAAACACAGTTCATGTGCTGTGCCAATGTGAAGGCCTGGCGAGGACAAGGTTTCTAATAATGGGGGAGGAGAACCCCACAGCTAGTAGCTACATAAAGAAGCCGCTCTCAAAGATGATAGGCCTAATCAAGAGGGCAAAATTAGAGAGCGTCCTCTAGGATAAAGGGGATCACAATAGATCTGAAAAGGTCGCGGTGAAACAGGTCGATAGGCCACCCCAATCCTAATCTAATCTAATCTATATGACAGAAGCTTGGCGAAGGGCCAAAGTCACCTTCATACCAGAAGCACACAGAAGCAGGGAAAAAGGACACTACACACCCTAAATCCCACAGAGCTATCAGCCTTACATCATTCCTTTTGAAAACGGTGGAAAAGGCTGTAGATCAGTGCTCGGTACTGTAGAGGAAGCGACTCTCCTACCATCGCTGTAGGGAAATTGAAAACAAGCGTGTGAGTCAGGTAGCCAGTAAAGATCGACTATTGAAATTAAAAACATGTAGATGGCCGTCGCATATTAGACACTTCAACGTATTAAAAATTGGTTTGAAGAATATTTAATATTTATTGATTATAGTAATAAAGTGTAGTAAAAAACAAGCCATTCCCTTAAGTAAACAAGCAACTAAAAAAATAATTTCTATCAGATAACAATCGTTTTTTTTTTATAGGAAACGATTACGATTCACTACAAAACAACGCAAATAAAAAGAAGTTTCGTACATAACTAAAGGAAAATACTTTTCTAATATACAGGATTTACTAAAAATATGTACCATTCTAGGAAAATAACTAAATTATATCATTCTAAAGGGGCTAATTTAAATATATAAATAGGGAGAAAATATAAAAAAAAAAACAAATTCTTAGTTCAAAGCAACTATATCCGCACAAATTGTTATCTTTGCTAATAATAACATCGAAATCCACTTCTAGATGGGTAGTGGCCAATCTTATTAAATGTGTTAAAGATTCGTCGGATAATGAATTTCTCGTTGCTGATTTAATGCGTTTCATTTCGGAAAAGGCAGATTCACATAAGTACGTTGACCCAACAAATAGAGTAAATTTTTAAACCAAAATCATGAAGTCGAGGATATTTTTCAATGTCAAGTAATTTATAAAATTGTATACCTGTTGCTGTATTATTATGGAAAAACGGATCAGCTTTCAGATCACAGAGCTCCAATCGATAGTACGCATCAACATTTTCTACATCACAATGAAGTGGATTACAAAATAATAAAATTGCAGAATTGAAAGTGTCAAAGTCAGTAAAGCGTTTATTGAATTCTAGCTGAAGTTCCCGTATTGCTTCGATACCATTTTTAAAAGCAGCTATTGAAAATTCGGCAGCAATCTGAGCACATCGAGGAAAAAAAGGCATAAATTGTTTCTTTCAAGCTGTGTTATAAATAAATTTAGACGATTTCTAAAGCCATTAATATGTCCTATGTATTCAGAAATTATAATATTTTTTCCCTGTTACTTGAGGTTCAATTCTTCGAAAAAAAGCGAACTTCTTCAAGAATTCTATGTCCTGCAAACGCGCAATTATGTCAGTGTTCGAAGAATTATTAATTTTTAAGAAGTCAATAATGTGGTGCCTCAGCTCAAATATCCGCTCCAGCGTTTTACCAGCGCTTAACCATCTTATTTCAGAAAACAAAGGGATATCTGCATAAGCAGCTTTATGCTCTTTTAGAAATGTTTTAAGTTTCCGATGTGAAAGTGCTCTATTTCCACCTTTTAGTTTATTTAAGACGTGAAATAAATACCATTATGTCTGAATGATATAATGATTTTACGCACAAATTTTCCTGATGAATAATGCAGTGAAGTGCAGGAGTTCTTACACCTTCTTTTCGCAATAGGCCGATAAAGCCGTTTTCGTGCCCTGTCACTGCCCTAGCACCGTCTGTGACAATTGCAGAACATTTGGAAAAGTCGATGTCATGTAAGGTCATAATTTTTTTCGTGTGATATAATATATCGGTACCTTTTGTAGTGCCATGTAATGAACCTAGCCCTAGAAGTTCATTATGAGCGTTAAAATGATGGTCTACTATTCTGATAAAGATGGGCAATTGGCTTGTATCAGTCACATCTGTACTTTCGTCTAGACAAATTGAAAACCATTTACAATTCTGTAATAATATTCGCAATTTCGATTCTAAATATGCGTCAATACTTTGTATTCTTCTGGCTACAGTACGAGGCGCAAGTGGTACTGACTCAAATTGTTGTACCGCCGCAGTATTGTTAAAACATTTTGCCATTTCAATGGCACATTGTTTAACAAATTCTCCATCTGTGAAGGGCTTTAGAGATTCACCTAATAATCGGCTAACACTAAACGAAGCTAAAATATCTGCATTGGTTTTAGGTAAAGCTTCCGAAGATTGTTATCGACTCTTAAATATAGATATTAATCTTTCCCGTTCTTTCACAGAGTACGCTCTATATTTTGCCTCACGAAAACGATCAAAATGTCGCTTTAAATTGAACTTTTTATAGACTTGTATTATCTTGCCACAAATAACGCATGTATTATGCCCAGATATGTCCTTGGCAAATAAAAATTGCGTTTCCCAATCTTTGTAAATAACATGACTATTTGCACTCGGAATATCCATTATACACGACACAACGCTCTACACTTCAATGACTCAATGGGCTCTGTGTCGTATGTTATATTCTCCTCGATAAACTTACAAAGACGCTTGAATTAGTTGGGCGGGGGAATGTAAACATTTCGCTCCTACGGGCAACTTTGCCGAGCGCTGCTGTAGATAATTATATCAGAACAGATATCTTCTATGCCTGTCAGCATGCCTATCAAACGGGCAAATCCATCGAGACTGCATTAGTGGAGCTGACGAATACAGAAACCGTAGTGTGCGCCTTTCTAGACATAGAGGGCGCTTTTGGCAACACTCCACGCGAATCTGTCAAACAAGCACTAATTAACAGGGTGGTAGATGGCGTGACTTCCAGATAGCTGTCCCAGGTCGGTGGAGGCGGAGGTGGAACATAAGAGCATGTCGGTTAGTACCACCAAAGGATGCCCACAGGGGGGAGTTACATCCCCACTTATGTGGAGCCTAATAGTAGACGAACTCTTATGCGGGCTGACTGACCTAGGGATATCTTGTCAAGGATATGCTGATGATATTGTCATATACGCAAGAGGCAAATTTAAGACTCTGTAACATAGTTCAAATTGAACTTCACAAGGAGATGGTGTCAATCGGTGGGACTCAATGTTAACCCGCTAAGACTAACTTATTGTTAGTAGCATTCACTAGAAAAAGAAAGTCCAATCTCAAAACCATAAAAATGGATGGGCAAAATATAGATTGGAGAGCGGAGGTTAAATATCTAAGCCTATTACATTGATAATGAAAAAAATATCGTAACTAGTGTCATAAGTAGGTATAGCAACGGAAAATTTTAAAAATTAAAGATATTTCTAAATTCATGGCCGCTATGGGACACAGCTACTAGAGTCAATAGTAAGTTCTAAATTTACCAGTAAAAGTTCCATGACTAGACATAGCTTTAATGGTTTCATTTACGACTTAGTTAATTATATATCACTTTGGTTAAAGCCTTTCATGTCTCTTTCGACATGTATCCCTCATTAATTGTAATTATTCGTGTTGATATATCAAGTTTTCACAAATATTAAGCTACTTCAAAGAAGAAAAAGATATGAATGAGTTAAACGAAGTAAGTAGAAACCAAATACGTACCTAAATATGCAATATAGCAGAATTTAGCTTTAAATTTTTCTAAAATGTCTAAAAGTGTGTAATTTTTTCAAGTTATAGCTAAATTTAGAAACACTGTAGTTTAGAATTATACAAAAATTATAGTTTGATTAGACTTGAATCACTTTCTTTTTCTGCAATTAACTGATTCATTTTGGTTACTGAGAGTTGTTGGGATAAAAAGAGTATCTATCAGAGTAGAAATTAAATGGGCGTCCAAAAGAAGTCCATCAATGAATGGATACATAACGAGTCTAGAGATTTGTGGCAAAATTTATCAGGACAGAGACTGGCAAAATATCCGAAGCTGAAATATATGTTAATACTAAAGCTGAAATTACTATTCAACTAGAAAATAATGCGCTATACTTCAGAAAAAAAACACACACACACAATATTGCATTGCGAAACAATTGCAACAGAAATCAATAAGAAGTGAATCTATTTGCAACTGACATCCAGGCGACACTGACGGCATTAGTGAATCTCAAGCTACAATCAAGACCGATTTGTGAATGCATTCGATGATTAAATAGTTCAACAACCCGAAATAAAGTTAGTTTATTGTGGCTGTTCGGGCACGAAATTGGAAGGCATGAAAAAGCCGATGGGTTAGTAGCAAAAGAATCATTGGCAGCAAGCGTGTGTAGCAGTGTGTGGAAATACAACACGAAGACAAGTAAACACTTGGATTAAAGAGTAATACAAAGAACACTGGAATAATATAACTAAAAAAAGAATTTATTGAGAGACCGCCAAAAGAGAAGACTAAAGAACTTCGATAGCTTATTAGGAATCATTTTAATCTATTTGACCGCGTCGGCTTGCTATCCAATAACCCGATCAATGCACAACAATAGAAAATGCTAGTGGTGCCATCTAATTTCGTCAATAGAACAGTTCTTTTTGGACTGACGTTGTGATTCTTTTAGCAGCAGAGCGCTAAGTGGCGCTAGTATGACGTTAAATAGGAAACTATACATTGTAATATGTATACAGTAGATTTATTTATTATTTCTCTGAGCTGGAGGGAGAAGAGGAGGGACTCTAGCTCATGGCTCTCTAGCACGAGCCTTCATTGGATACTAAACACAATGCTTATTGTTATTAAATAATCTTATAAACAATGTTATATGTTCTCTTCCCTATTATACCTGTTAGTGGATTATTGTATACACATAATGCGTGTACCAATTTTAGATAACGCACACAGCCGACGTAGTTACGACACACTTCAGTACACAGGAAAATGGATAAAATAACGAGACACGTTGCACCGACAAACACATAATTCATTAAATGAAATGGTGAAACAATGAGAACGCACGTACTCGTTTCAAATGCGATTGTTGATAGAACGCATTACGCGCAACGCATATGTCTATTTCTGTATTAGAAGCACAACCAGCATGCGTCGGAACGGTTATTTAACAACTTAAAACGAAAGCATACATACATTTATTGGTAGGGTTAATTCAGCTGCCTCCTTCGTATGTACAGATAGCACAATCAAAAACGTGACCAAAAGCACACAAATTTAATTGAGCTGCGTTCAACTAATGAGGATCTTATTTCCTATGTTTTAATACTAAACTATATACATACATTAGAATACTAAATAATGTAAAATAACACTACTATAATATGAGAAAATATTTTTTAATATGCTTCAATTGATTAAAGATTGCTGTGTAAGCAGTAAATTGAGTTCATTTCATATTATCTAGACGTCACAGATTGAATAAAATAAATAATTTGAACCGAATCTGTATGGAATCTTCTACAGCATTAAAAGATTTTAAATAATGTCGCAATATCGACTCAATCGTTGTGTTGAATCTGAGAAATGATATAGAAAATCAATGCTTTCCAAAACTTTTTTCCACTATTCGATGTGTATTTCGCTCGGCATATCACGGTGTTTGTGCGTGATATGTAACCCTAATGAATATTAATAAAACCTTAGTTTATCGGGTTTTAATCGTCACGCTCTGGTATAACACTATCAGAACTCAGAACCTTGCGCATCTAAAATCAGAATGCATGAATCACAAAGTAACAAACCGAATTTCAATATGATTCCAGCTTGCACACATATGCATTTGCATTCAAATATGCAGGGCGTCACTAGATGGAGTTAAAACAAAAGAAAAAAACCTTTATTATCGTTGTTGTGAGGAAAAGATATTGTTTATGAAAGATTTTGTTTCTCAAAAGAAATTAGCATATTGTTAGCGAGAAAGAAAACAAGATTAAATGAAGAGGGACTTAGTAAATTAAAAGGAAAACGCAAAAACGCTTCAATAAGTTTAGAGATAGCGGTATTTATGATTTTAGACAAAAATATTTATGAAAGAAAGTTGTTGGTGATTCGTGAGTAAACTTAAATGCAGAATTTAAAGTTGGAATTTTAATTTTATAATTTATAGAGAAAATATCCTAAATACTAATAAAAATACAGTATTTAGGATATTTTCTGGTTTCTCCTGAATCTAAATGTTATTTATGATTTTTATTCTTGGTAATTATCGAAAATTTACATGATAAGGCGCATCAATGCCATTAAATTAAATGTAATGTCATATATGTGTGTTCCTGGATTCAGTTTACAAGAGGGAAAAATCTTTATTTTTAATTTTAGGACGAAAAGTGATTCTTTGTGAAAAATTTTGCTTTTAAAGGAAATGAACTTATCCTGAAAAAATCTAGATCAGATGTACAGGGTCTCAGTAACTCATAAAAACGTAAAAATGCTTTAAGAGAGAAGTGTTGTTATTTATTACATTCGTCCAAAGCTTCTGAAAGAAAGTAGGATTGTAAATAAAAAATAAGGCTGTAATTCAAAATTAAACTTAAATACAGAACCTCAAATATTATATATTCATGGTTTTCTATTAATACATTTATAAAATTCAAAACAAAAACTGGGAGTGTGTATGAAATAGGTACTACAGTTTATTTTTATATTTAATCTGACAAACGTTATTAAGTCATATCTATAATTTGAATATAATTGCAAATATGTACAATTACTTAGAAGAATGTGTTTTTTTATTTAATCTTATTGTCATTAAGGAGCTCTGATTAATGGATTAGTAAGTGGGGAAAATTATAGAAAACATGTAATAAATTTATTTACAACGTAGTGAACGTAGCTGCAGATTATAGCAAAATTATCAAACAACAAATAAATTAAAACAATATAATGTGTTTTTTACTTTACTGAGTAGAAAGAATTATCATTAATTAATCAATTTAAAGGTGCAAATTTGTAATGGATTACAATAAAGGCAATGAAAACAAAATTAAAAATTTATTTTTTAAATTTTATATTTAAGTTTAATTTTGAAGTTAAGTTTTTAAGTTCTTTTTTTTAGGTTTTCATAATTTACCAACACTATCTGATTTCGATTTTTTTCTTAGTAAGCTGAATTCTTTAACAAACACTTTTCACAAAAAACGAGTTTCAGTCCTAAAATTAATAACAGAAACTTTTTCCTTTTGTAAACTCCATCCAGGGACTAACTGTGCCTATACGTATGCTATTTTTCGAATCTTCAAACATTTGTACTTGAAATAGTAACTGAAACAAGAAAAAATAAATATATCTTATATATTTATTTTATTATGAATACTCTTGTATTAATTGGCTTTTTAAGTTAGAATTGACTTATTGTTTATCTTAAAATGTCATTTCCAAAAAGGTTAAATTTATTGTTATTGAGAAAACTACATAGGTAATTAAGCAAAAAGTTAAAATTTAGGAGTTTTATAATGTTTTTTTTTTTTTTCATACATGTGTCATTCTTGACAGAATTTTTAGGAATGATGTATATCTTTACGTTCTTTATAAGAAAATAGGTTTTAATTTTAAAGAATATATTTTTTTGAATAAAGAAATGAATAGTTACGGAAATTACGTGTATTTAAAATTAAGTAATGTTAATAAGCTTTCTTTTATTATTTTTAAAATTTTAATACGAAATTATATTAAAAATGAAAAATTAAACAAGAATTTATATTGAAGAAGAATTACAAAGGTAGTGAAGTAAGCATTACCGCCATCTTTACAAAAAAAAGGAACAGTTTAGTGCAATTTGTGGTGAGGGGTCTTGAAGAAGTTTGCAGTATTACCAGTTCCACAGTTTGGAGTATTTTTGTCATACAGGGTGTAAATAAATAACATATATTGCAAGAAATTGAGGGGAAGATTCTTTGTTGAAAATTAAGCGGGGTTGTGCTATAAAAAAAAGTTATTTACCTCTCTCCAGTTGAGATGTGGCCCCTTAGAGAGAATGCATTTTTCTAGTAGTAAGTACGAAATAAGTAACAGAAATGAAATCAAGTAGACTTTGTCTGTTATTAGGAAGACACTTAATGGATTATGTTGTTAGTTTTCTCCTACGATTTTAATGGATACGAAAAGCCATCTCTACAACTTGTTCAACAAATTTTTTTTCTTGAAATAATATGGTAATTTTCAAGTATATTTTGATTAGCCCAAATCAGTCTAAACATAAAAAGTCTGTTGTAGTTTTTTCATAAGCCTGACGGCTTTTTACTGTCACCTAACTAACAACAATTATAAAATGTTAAGTTTACAACAGCCTTCTAGCGACATTATAGCTCGATTAAACTTCTACACTATGCAAGTTATGCATTTGAAATTCCTTGAAAAACCCTCAAGTAACACAAGAAAAAATTATTCAAAATGAATCAGCCTACATATTTAAAGTATATTTAAAAATGAGGATATTATTGTAAGAAAGAAAGCAACGCGTGGAACAAGTTGTAGGACGGATTTTCCTACTTCTTAAAACCGTAGGAAAAAATTATCAGAAACGTCGGTCAGAAGAAGATCCAAGGCGCGGTTTTTACTCAGAAGCCCGGCAAATAGTATAGAAATTAACAAAATGTCCAGTAAGTGCCTTCCCAGGTCATCCTTAGATAATGGCTAATTAATTTCATTGCTTTCATTTATTTCGTAGCTAAGAAAAAGTAAAAGCTACTTTCTTGGCGCCCTCTTTTCTGGGATTTATTCATTTACACTCTGTATAGCTATGAGACTTTGCTGTAATACGATTTAAGAGTATAAACATTACGCCCATTTCATTGTTGGGGTAATTAACTGCATTGTGTATATAAATATTTTGTTTACAGCCAGTATTAGATTTTTCCTATAATCTACAGATTTTATTAGTCTGTTTCTCTGGGCGAAGGGAGGTAAGTATGTAGCACAATAACTTTAAGAAATCTGATTATCGCATTCATGAGTTCGTTGTTGTTGACAACTTTAAGATCAAAATGTTCTGTGTGGTGGATATATTGTTAATTTTTTTTGTCAATTTAAGTTTAATTTTTGATTACAAACGATCTTGTACAAAGGATTTTATGTAAAGTATTAAATTTCCTAATTTACCCTGTGCATCTAACTTCGGTTTGTTTAGCTAGTTCGTCACTTTGAAAAGCAGAATTTCCATATTGTACACACCATAGTTTGGAACGTTTAAAATTATTTATTAAAATAGTTAAATATAATTTCAATATTTTTAACTTAATCAATAGTTAGTATTAAATCAACACGAATGTTCCAATATTAAACTTCTTCATTGCTTTTCTATCAAGTTACTGTAATGAAACCTTCTGACATTACTGTATAGTGTGTAATACGCAATTACGTAAATTTACGACCAACGTCTCGACGCTAAATATACAACGTGGTGCGTGCAGACCAACATATTGTACGAGTACATAAATATCTTGTATTATGACGGCACCGTTTGCCACACAATCAAATCTCCATTTTCAATGACCGCTATTATGCGTAGAACATGCGTCCATAAAGCTATCACCGAGTAATGTGAATATTATCCAGTGAGGAATGATTCACAAAATGAACTTATACTTACACAAACATGTATATTTTTATTCATATACATAGTGTTATTTTTAGAAACTTTTACGCATGGAAAAACGATGAAAATAATCAATAACTAAAAATAAGTGATATCCTAAAATAAAATTAGTATAATGTATAAAGCTTGCATTTGGGCATTGTTAACACTTGCTTCGTTTGTTTCCAAAACAGTAAAAAATGTCTTCATAAATACGTAAATTCAAAAGTAATATGGTGCAAAAAAAATTATGACACTGTTTCAAATATAATTTTTAAAGAAATATATACAAATTTCAGTTTATTAGTAATATTATTATAATAAACCGTTTTATATTGTCGTTTATTATCAATTGCACGAGCGATTTACTATATTTCGTATAATAATTTTAATTTTATGTTTTTTCTTTTTTCGTGAGTTAGCGGCTGGTTGATGAATTAAATTTTTTTAAACAATCAAACTCTTCAATTTACGTTTCGACAAACTTTATTGCTGTTGTCTTCCTCAGAAAATTGTTTATTATAACTTAAATTTATTTATACATTTAGGGACAATCACAGTGACATTTTAAAACTTATTTAAAAATTACATTTTTATTAAAATTAATGAAACATGTTGTTAGTCAATTTTACAAACTACTGTGAACTGAACATTTTTAAATTCAAACTGCCCTTAAAAATGTTCAGTTCATAGTAGTTTCTAAAATTCACTAACAACATGTTTCATTAATTTTAATAAAAATGTAATTTTTAAATAAGTTTTAAAATGTCAGTGTGATTGTCCCTAAATGTATAAAAAAGTTTAAGTTATAATAAACAATTTTCTGAGGAAGACAACAGCAATAAAGTTTGTCGAAACGTAAAATGAAGAGTTTGATTGTTTAAAAAAATTTAATTCATTATATAGCAACCAGCCGCTAACTCACGAAAAAAGAAAAAACATAAAATAGCATTAACGGCTACGAACAAATCGTCATCAAATAATTTTAATTTAATACAGAGAATCTGAAAACTCTTCCATTAAATTCTGCCAAGAATAAGAAAGTCATTAGCAAAAAAAAAAAAATAGATCCTTCAAACAGAACGTATTAACGTATGCCAAGGAAAAGTTAAAAAAACGTTAGAAGTGTTAATGATGTGCAGAATCGAATACTTTAGAATTGAGAAATTTTAAGAATCGAGACATTCATTCGAATACTTGAGTACTCGAATACCGACGGCAAAGTTCGTGATTCTACAAGGAGATCGAGAATGATTGTCCTGATCCTACACTACTTGCCGCAATGCGTAAATCTATATTTTCATCCAATCATTGTAATGAAATTAGTAATACAGCATTTCCCCAAATTTTGCTGTCAAAATTGACATATGTTCTACATAGCCGTGAGTTTCGTGTTTGAATTTTGAGTATGTAGTCATTCCGTATTGTTGTTTGTAAATTTTCACATATAGTCTCTCTCAAGACTACGCCTTCATTTCGCATTGAGAGCCAAACGTGTTTTTTTTGGCAAAATGCCATTTACACTGGACCAAGATAAATTTATTTTGGAGGCATACTTTCGAAATGGTGAGCGAGGAGGTGATGGGCAGTGGAGATATTCAACTGTACTTTGTGCTGAAGCATTTATAAATCAATTTGTCGAAGTGCAAATTGATAATGAAACTCTCCTTCGACACATCAATCGGGTTGTTCATCGCTTCAGAGGAACTGGAAGTGTTTTGAAGAAAAAGGTGTCCATCAGTTCTAACCGAAAATGTTGTGGAAGACGTACTGCTGTGGCAACCCACATTATCGCGAGTGTAATTTGTGTTGCACAGATTTTATCTTGATTTTTCCGTTTTGCTGAATCATTGTATCGAGAAATTTCCACAATAATGTTATTTTTGTATAAATTTAGTTAAAGAGTTAACTGTATAATTTATTTAATTAAGTGTTACGTTTTTTTAAATTAATTCTATTGAATTAGTTCGCTAGTTTGGTTCAATGCTTATTCTACTAGATTTTGTCAGTAAATTGTGCGTTTGCGTGTTTGTTGTAAGAAATACGATTGTAGAGTTTTGTCAGGCAGTTCCTTGGTCGACTGTTACCGTGAGTACACGTATTTTTAGGTATCATTGTTTGCCATTTTGTATTTCATTTTGATATCGTAATTTAATTCGCATAAATTATCTTTTAAATATTCTGTCCATCAAGGAATTCGCTTTATAATAATTGTTATTATATTGATGTGTGCACATTATAGATATAAGATCATTTATTATTTTTGTGCAAGAAGATATGTTTTTCAGTTTAATTTCTCTCATTAGAGATTAAAGAGTTAAATTTTTGGTTTTCTATTTTGCTGTTTCGTTTTTAATTTTCAATCACCTCGGTTGGGTGAATAGAAGCATTGCGCTTGCATTTAGTTTTTTTCTTTTGTGTAAATTTACTGGAAATTGTCCACGGTTAATTTAGTTTGATTTATTTGTTGAAACCACGTGGTTTGAAATTGTAAGATATAGGATTATCTTCCTGAACAAACTAATCTTTTGCTTTGTATAGGAAATAGCATTGTCCTATTGTAATTTAGGATCTAGTGCAGTTTTTAAATTTAGGCCAGAACCCTCAGTTCACGGTTTTTTTTCTGCACAAATTGTATTTAACCCTTTTTATATAATAAATTTTGTTTGTTACTTAGCATCTTTGGGTTAAAAATTCTGTTCTTTTATTTTAAACTAAACCTTTTCAATTTTTCGGCTATTTAAGAAAGTCAGGTTTCATTCACTCACAATTTATTTTTCGTGGTTAGAGTCAAGTTTTAATTCGCGAGGGTAACTCTGAGATTAATTGTTCTTTTGCGCCTTTTTAAGATTATATCCGTTGAGCTAGCTAATTTAATTTTTTCTTTGTCATATTTAAAATTCATTATTAGCAGTACTCAACAGCAGTCAGCGTTTGGATCACACCCCTGGAAACCCATTGCGGCAACTTGCACAACAAACTAGTAGAAATACACATCCTGAAGGGTGTTATAAAAAGTAATGTGTGTTTTGTAAGTTTATGTTATGGATCAGCTCAGAAAGCTGTAAAACGGAAGCTTCATTATCATCCATATAAAATTTCTATCGTGCAGCAATTACTGTCACTAGATTTCGAAAAACGTATGGAATATTGCCATTGGTTTAATGCAAATCTAAAGAATGACGATGTTTTAAATCTTACTTTTTTCTGACGAAACCTGGTTGAATTTAACAGGTGATGTAAATTCTCAAAATATTAGGATTTGGTCGGCACAAAATCCTCATGTTATTCGAGAAAGGGAATTGCATCATGTAAAAATAGGGATGTGGGTTGCAATGCCCAGGAGACGTATAATAGGACCGATATTCTTCGAGGGTACAATAACAGCAGCCAGATATAGACTTATATTACGTGAATTTGTGGAACAGTTATTTCATGATGAACTACAGCTAGGCTATTTTCAAAAAGACAACGCTACTGCTCATACAGCAAGAGAAACAAGAGAGTATTTGCAGGAATTTTTTAATAACAGAGTTATTGGCTTTGAACGTTGGCCACTTCGATCACCAGATCTTACACCGCTTGACTTTTTTTTATTTGGTCATCTAAAAAATAAGGCAGGTGACAGCTCTGCACATATACAGGGTGTTAGGTAAACATGCGGAAAAAGTTTAAGGGGTTATTCCTTGGCTTATTCTAAGAATATTTTGTTCTATGATGATTTTTGAAAACCCCCTTTGTTTCGAAGATACAGGGCGAACAGAATTTGCGACAACCATATTCGATATTCGTTGAAATTATTAATGTAAATAAAAGTATGGTGTACGCCAATGAGTTTATCTATAAGTACAAAAAATTGTTTACAATGCGTTGTTATTTTTTCGATCTCGATCACATGAAACGGCTGTTTTACTTAGTAGTGGATTTCATTTGAATACGTCTCATCGGTCGCATTTGTTTAGATTGAGTGACGTTTGGCTGTTTGACGTGTCTTTAGTAGTAAATCCTCTATCATGATGTATACGAACGCCGAGATGACTGACATGCATTTCATGTATGGACTTGCTGATGGCAACTCATTAGAAGCTAGACGATTGTACATTGAACGATTTCCTGCCCGTAATGTCCCCGACCGGAAAATCTTCGAAAACATTCATCGATGTCTTCGTGAAACAGGCTCAATGAAACGAAGTGGAGGTCCAGGAAGATCAATGACTACAAGAATGGTACAATTGGAACAGAATATGCTGCAGATGATAGAGGAATATCTTGGTAGTTCTACGCGAAAAATTGCAAATACTTTGAATGTAAGTCATTGGACAGTTTGGAAAATTCTTAATGACAATTTGTTGTATTCATATCACATTCAACGCGTTCAGGCACTACTACCTGCTGATTTTCCTCCACGCATTGCATTATGTCAATGGATATTGCAAACATTAGTTCGCATCGCTCTATTCCTGACACATATTCTTTTTACCGATGAAGCCAGTTTATCAAGAAATGCAATAAGGAATTTTCATAATAACCATGTGTGGGCAAATGAAAATCCGCGTGAGGTATTTGAAGATCGTTTTCAACATCATTTCTCGTTGAATGTTTGGGTTAGAATTGTAGGTGACTATCTAATTGGACCAGTATTTCTACCAGAAAGACTTACTGGCGTGGCGTACCGCAACTTTTTGGAAGCAACGCTGCCTGAGTTTCTGAAGGAGGTACCATACGCGACAAGAACCACACTGTGGTTTATGCACGATGGTGCATCACCACATTTCAGTTTCGTTGCTCGTAATTTTTTAACAGCAACATACCGAGAGATTGCTGGATTGGTCGAGGTGGGCCACACGCATGGCCTTCTCGATCCCCAGGCTGAAACCCCCTAGATTATTTCTTCTGGGGATCTCTGAAGTCAATAGTTTACCCTACTCCAGTGGAGAATTTGGACGATTTGCGAAATCGAATAATTGCTGGGTGTAACACAATTAGAAACGACCCTGGTGTGTTTGATGGAGTTCGACAGTCAATGACGAGAAGATTGAATGCTTGTATCCAGGCTGGAGGAAGCCATTTCGAACATTTATTGTAGATTGAACATTTTGATAATAAAATGTTGTTACTGTCGCAAATCTTGTTCGCCCTGTATCTTCGAAGCAAAGGGTTTATTCAAAAATCATCATAGGACAAAATATTCTTAGAATAGGCCAAGGAATAACCCCTTGAACTTTTGCCGCATATTTACCTAACACCCTGTATAATCATTAAGGAAGTATTACAATCATCAACTCGGAATTAGCAGAATACATAACACATTCCTTGCATCATTAAGGTACAAAAATAATTATTCAACACGTCTCCTCATTTAAGCAGAAAGGAACTTGTTGAACCTTTCTATTATTTTCGAATGAGATAGCAACAGGTTAACTAACACGACATACAATCTGCAGACGTCGGAAAAGCGCCAATTGTGAGCAAGCAAACCAGACAGCGAACATCTCCGCTAACCTTGGCAATCGTCTCACTTCCCGTCGAAAGAGACAAAGAAGAAAAATCGAATCAAGGCGAAAAGTCAACGAATCGCCCACCACCTTTTAACATTCTTGGCGTGCTGAATACACGGCTGAAAATTCCTATCGAGCGGAAATGGAATACCATCGGTTCTGTTATTGATGAAAGAGTGATGACTTAAAGTTGAATTGTAAATATCGCAATAAACTTGGTTCGCGCGTCGATCAAGACGTTCGCACATTAAAACGAGTTACGTGTTTACTGAAATAAACTTTTTTTATGTATCTTCCTTATCGTTAATGTTAAGATATTAAAAGATATCTAAGGTAAATAAATAAACGATTGTGTTTCTTTTTTTATTATGGACAATTTTAACGAAATATAATTTGGTGTGAATCATAATGAAGAAAATAAAATCGAAAATTTCTACATTCGCGAAAACGTAACTGGGTTTGAAATGTGGATAATAATAAAAACTTTCAATTCGTTTCATACGCATTTATAATTCATTCTGGAAACTGAACTGACAACGACATTCCATTTCTGAATACTAAAAAGATACGAATATCGTCCTTCTTAGCTGTTACCAGAAACTTAAGAACTGTCTAAAAAACCGGTTTTCAAAATTGATTTTGAAACCAATTTTAATACTATTTGAAATCTGTTGTGGTTTCCACTTTTAAGTTGCTTCTATCTCAGTCTTTAATGCGCAATAAAATAATACAGATTTATATTTTAAGTTATTGGCGATTATTTCTGAAGACGACATAATATCCTTTTTTTTTATTTTAAAGGAGTTTCGGGAACAATTTAAGAACTTCCTAAAACCAAAGTAAAACAAGAAGCAATCTTATAGGAACTGTGGTCATTAGAACGGCGATTCGCATCGCAATGAAGAATTACGTGGGCAACTAGCAGAAGCCTATAAACAACTACTGAAATCTGGCTTAAGAAGTCATTTCGTGTTTAAGTAGCAAGTTGATTTATTGCAATCAGGAAAGTATAAATATACAGTAAATATGAAAATAACATGCTTAAACAAAATATTGTCAACTGAAATCAGTGCAATTAATTATGTATTTAGTGTAAACAAACGGTTCATTAGAAATAAATAGTTAGTAAATTGATTTAACCATATTGGCACATTGAATCCGGCTTTTCACAGTCTTCAATCTAAACGTGTGTACGCCTCAAGCCACTGCCAGTTACGAAGTTGGACAAAGAAATGATACAGCAAAAGTTGCGCCAGAAAATAGCCAAACAAAATGCACTCTAGGATGATTTATAGTGGTAAAATTCTTCACAAGACGTGATAAGAAGCCCATAAATATTTTTTTCCATCGCGTATGTACAGTGAGAAACTAGAAACTGCTTGTGGCATTTTATGTAGGTAATGAAACTCGTGGTTTGACATTTTTATATAGCCCTTTGCAAGTAATTGTTCGTAACACAATAATTGTGTCACAAACATGGCAACATTGAAATTTCCTGCATGGATAAGGAATATCATTTTGAACTATAAATAAAAGTAAATTAATGAAGAATAGAAAAAAAATGTATAAAAAATACGTCTTACAATAGCTGTTGTAATACTCGTTCGTTTTGCAGCAAATGTCATTATAACACTAGTGCTTTAATATCCTATTGCACACAAATTTCTGTGGTAGAATCCTTACTTATTGTTGAGAATTTCTACACAGCTAGCATTAAGAAAAGATTCAGAGTTAAAGACGATATATTTGAAATATATTACACAGATATTGTATCTTTTTTGTGAAAAATATGATTTTATTATTTTCGCATTTGATGTTGACTGTCAGGAATTGTAATTTTAATATTGCTGATATTCCTAATGTTTATAATGAAATCTTTTAATATCAAGAAAAAATTGTTATTTAGTTAAAAGTTATAACTTCGACAAGATTTTCTAGTAGCCTTTTAGTCATTGGAAGTCATTTAAGTTAAACAATTATAAGTGAGATTTGCATAAATAAAGTTGATTTTAGTTTCCTTGGTCAATGTGAAACATTGTCCACAGATACATATTTAATTTTTTGTTTTCAAGACAATTTTTATCTAAATTTATTTATTATTATTTATTTAAATACGTTTACTGCTTGTATTGTTAACGTTTATGAATACATGCAACGATGTGTCTTTATATTTTTAAATACGATTTTCTTCTAGTTTTATACTTATGAACATCTTTATTCATTATCAATTTAATGTTTGCGATTTCCAATTTCATAAAATATTAAGAGATTGCACCCTTTTTACAGTAAGAAAATAACAAATTTCCTGCCGGCCTTTCAAGATCTAATATCGACGTATGTTCGGTTAAAACGCTAGAATTTCGCATCCTCGACTAGCTTAAGTGGTAAAGCACTCGTCCGGCAAACGAGAGAATGCTGGTTCGAATCCTGCGTGAGGAGAAATTTTTTTCTTGGAAAAATTCCTCCTTGAGGTTGTTTAGCATTAATAGTTGTTTAATACATAATTCGCGAATTTCCTCTTTTCATATACTGTCAACTACTATTACATTTCTGGAATTTTATTTTGTTGCCTTTGCAGTTTATTTACGTTTCTTAGGGATATCTCCCCAATTGTTATTAAATAGTTATTGTTGAATGAGAATATGTAAACCGATCTGGGTGCTATAGGTTTCTTTCTCGGTTTGGTACTATATATGTTTAATTTTAATTTTCTTTTTCCTCCTATTAAATTTATTTCGTAAGTAAAGATTGCAAGCTTTTTACAGTATAAACAAATTAACGAATTAACGTATTTCTGCTAATAACTGTAATAATCAAGAGGAATTTTTCCTAAGAAAAATTTTCCTCATGCAGGATTTGAACCTACACACTCTCCTTTACCGGACGAACGCTCTACCAATTAAGCCAGAGAGAAGTATGCAGATTCGAGCGACAAATCGACATAGGACGGTATCAATCTGGAAGAAGAAGCGCCAAGACGGGCGGAATGGATGTACAGTTCAAAGCTTTTACAGTAAGAAATTAACAAATTAATATATTTCTGTTAATGACTGCAATCATTAAGAGGAATTTTTCACAAGAGTTTTTTTCTCCCCACGCAGGATTCGAACCTACACACTTTCGTTTACCGGACGAGCGCTCTACCATTTGAGCTAGCGAGGGAATGCTGGTTCTAGCGACAAATGACATGTGTTGATATAAGACCTTGAAAGGCCGGCAAGAAGGCGAATATGCAAAGATTGCAAGCTTTTTACCCTACGAAAACGAGCGATATATCGACATATGTCGATTTGTCGCTGGAACCTGCATTCCCTCGCTAGCTCAAATGGTAGAGCGCTCGTCGGGTAAACGAGAGCGTGTAGGTTCGAATCCTGTTATTATCAGAAATACATTAATTCGTTATTTTTTCTATGTTCATATTATTCAAATCAAATAAAAATCCATTTCAATAACTAATAATAACAAAATATTTTATTATATTTGGGTTTTATTTCACTTTAAATAGGTGTAACATGTTTGCATGCTAAATGGAACATAAAACAAAATAAAACATTTAGTTACTATTAATTATTGAAATGAATTTTTATTTAATTTGAGTATTATAAACATAAAAATAATATTAATTAAGGTACTGCTGTGGACGGACACCCTGTATCGCGAGAGTTTTTTTTTTAAGTTGCTTAGATTTAGTCGTGTTTACTCCGATCAGCCTTTGTCAATGTTTCGGGAAAATTTTCACATATGAAAAGTTTATTTTTATATAAGATTTTGTTAATGACTTGATTGTATGATTTATTTAGTTAAGTTCAGTTGTTTTATATTAACTTCACTCTTTAAATATTTTGCGTTCGCTGGTATTGTTTATGTTATTGTGTTTTGTGATTTTGTCCGTTGGCGGACTGATCTGTGTGCGGCTTCGCTGTTAAAGAGTTCATTTTTGGTTTTCTAGTTTGCTGTTTCATTTTTTATTTTATTTATCACCTCGGGTTGGGTGAATAGTAGCATTGTTCTTGCTTTTAGTTTTCATTTTTGTAAATGTTTGGTGTTTCACGATTTTATTTTATTTTAATTTGAAACCACGTGGATTGTATTGAAAAAAAAAATATCTTCCTGAACTAATTTGTTTTTTGCTTTGATATAGGATTTAACATTGTCCTATTGTAATTTAGATTCTATAGCAGTTTTTTGATTTAAGCCAGGACCCTCTGTCCACGTTTTTTTTTCTGCAAAATTTTTGCATTTTTCAAATTCAGTCAGTACACAGCAGTACTTATTTATTTATTGTGTATCATATTCTGAAAAACTCAAAATTTAAAATTTAAAAATAAAAAAATTTAAAAGTTTTAATTTTCGATACCACCAAACGCAAAGAAAAAATTGAAACGAAAACACAAAGAAGATGTTTAGTCTTGGTTACTACCGCCATTGTTTTCGCTTTCTGTCTTCGCCTTTAGATCAAAACACGATCTAGATAATTTTCTATTCTTAGTCCTAAGTAAGTTGCTTCACTTCTTTCGTTTATTGTTTCCGTATTTTTGTGTGTATGTTTGGTTTATTCTTCCTTCTAGTGACTATAATACATTGGGTTTCATATTCATTATGGTCTGAAGAATGAAACCATTCTTCATATTTTAAATTATTTTTTTTTCGAAAACGCTACATCCTATTCCACGGTATTTCTTCTGCATACAAGTTATTTCGACCATTCAAAGAAAAGTTGTTAGCCTGCGCACAAAAACAAAGCTTTGTTATTTTTCATTCTGTCAATCTTTTTGTTCTATGTGTACGAGGTTGAAAAAATAAAATCCAGCACCAAACCAATCATTTTGTATACATCACGGTAATCATAAACACAAACGCGTTGGCCATTATAAAATTCCTCGACCAAGGTAGTTTTCGATTAAAACAGCACTGATATCTAAAATGATTTTTCAATATTATTAGAGGACTATTGACACCAATTAACTTTGCCAGGCAAGAACACAACAACAATTCCATTTGTCGTGCACCTGATATCATTTACTAAGCAATGTGTGTACGTATACGTATGAGACATAGTGCCAGGAAGTGGCTGATTGTCGTGGCCGCTTTGCGGAACAGAACTGGTCGAGTACTATCAGATTGCCAGCCGTCAGGTCGATTCATTTTTTGCGTCGCGTTCTTTTATACCAAGTAAACACGAACAGCGGCGAATTGCTCGCTTTCGCATTTCCATTTTTTATCGTTCATTTTTTCGTTCTTCCTTTTCTAGTTTCGTCCCTGATCGCTATCGCCATGTTCCGTGAAAATCCGAATAAATTGGATTGGATAAGAGAGTCGGCTGCGAATGACGACGTCCAAAGCTAAATTGCTCGATTACTTTATAAATTGGGCACGTTCGAAGACAGCTATAAGATCCAGACATAGCAGGTTTTAATAAAATACTTTTTTTTTCCTTTGAGTAAAACCTACTTTTCCTATAAATAGAAGTAATACAGCAAAAAATGTTTTGTCTGTTTTCGGGGGAATTAATCTGGCCGTATAATCTGCTGCTTCAATGTATACGCGACCAAAGCGTACCAGACGAATTTCCAGTCTTGTGAGGGGATGCTGTGGGAAATAGCAGGCTGTAGGTTTGTGCGATTTTATAGAGGTTTAACAAAGAGTAAGATCACATAGTCTTACTACAGCACAGCTGCTTTCTTCCCAAATATTTTCAAAGAATTAAAAGAAGATAGGTTAGTACGGTTGTGGTTCGAAAATCAAGTCATAATCATTCGAACCACATATATCAATATTAATATTCCGGAAGATGTTGTTTAGATTCATAATTTCATCTAGTTCCACTAACGAAGGAACGGCAATATTTTGCACAGGTTTAGATTAGTTACGCCGATTAATTTTTTGTGTTTGTGATACAAATAATGAACTTAAAAAATCATCATAGATAGGAATTTCAAACAATACCAAACAAAAAAAGACAATAATGAAATATGTCAACAGAATACAAATAAAAATAATGAAATACTTAAATTAAACTAAATATTATTATTAAGAAAATCGGCAACTGAATAACAGCTCAAATTCAAAAGATAGCATTTAACTTGCTTTTGAAATCCTTTCAGGTTATCAACTGCTTTTATATTCCAAAGCAGTTTATTATATAGCTCACATCCCATGTATATTAAATTCCTTTGAAAAACTGTAGTTCTATGTCTTGGTGGTAACAAATAATTAAATATTCTGGTATTGTAATTATGCGACACACTGTCGGTGAACTCCTCACGATGCTTGTGAACAAAACACAAAACTTCATAGATATAAACATCGTAAAAAGTTAAGATCTTGTGTTCCTTAAAAGCACTTCTACAAGAGGCGCGTGAGTCAAGGCTTAATAAAGTTCTAAGGGCTCGTTTTTGAATTAGAAATATTCTCGCGGCGGAAGTGCATCCCCCCAATAAATGATGCCATATGTCATCCGAGAATAGAAGTTGGCATAGTAAAAACTTTTCAAAATCTCAAAACTGCAGCATCTTCTGAGATTATAGAGAGCATAGCAGGTGCGCCCCAGTTCACCACACAGTGTGTCAACATGGCTAATCCAATTAACCTTTTCATCAATGTGCACTCCCAAAACCCTAGCAGAGTTAGTGAAAGGAGTGTACTTATTGTCAAGGGTTAGACCGTTAATTCTATATCTGCATCTATTAAATAAAATAAGGTTAGTTTTATCAGAATTAATTATTAAATTGTTAAGGTTCATCCAAGTTTTAATAAGTAAAAAAACTATATCTACCTCTACAAATAGCTCAGCCAGGGTATTGGAGGTTACAAGTATGCTGATATCATCAGCATACATCGTGATAACATCACTGACATTCAGTGAACATATATCATTTATATAAATTAAAAAAAGGTAGGTCCCAGTACAGATTCCTGAGGCACCCCAGTTGAAATCCTACATCTATCTGAGTGCACATTATTACAAACAACTTTTTGATGTCGATCAGTTAAATATGACTTAAACCAATCCAAGGTTGACCCGCAGATGCCGTACCTTTCCAGCTTATATAATAATATAGAAAGATCAACACAATCGAAAGCTTTAGATAAATCTATTAGTATAGCCAAGGTGTTCTATTATCAAAGGATCTATGAATTTCGTTAACAAAATTAAATAAAGCTGTGTTAACTGAACGTTTTGGAACAAAACCATGCTGATGTTTCGATAATAAATTAAATTTTAAAAAGTAATTAAAAATTTTAGTATTCATTATTGTTTCAATAATTTTAGAAAAAGTTGATAAAATGGATATAGGACGATAATTATCTAGATCATTAACATCACCCTTTTTGAAAACAGCTATTATACGCGCAGTCTTAAGACAAGAAGGAAAAATAATAATTGGCTTTAATAGGTATTCAGTAGATGTGGTTTATCTAAACGTATCTAAACATTAGAAATTAATAACAAAAGGAATAAGAAATGCATTGAATTACTTTTCTTTCCAAATTACACAAATGCCTACAAAATATTTCTCCAAATTCCACTTAGAAATTGCTTTTACTTCAACCAACTACCTTAAAAGTATTTCAGGAAGCTTTAAGTGTAAAGTAGATAGCTTAGAAAAATCAGGAATCTATAAAATGTCTTGTAAAAATTGTGATTAACAGTACACTGGGCAAACTTAAAAAGTAATCAAAATTCGCTATAAAAAACACGTGCTACTTCTAAAATTTAGAAGGTTCTCTAAACCTAGTGTATGTAGCTCCACATATGCTTGAAAAAAAAACATAAGAAAACAATGAATGTAAAATTAATTAAATAATAAAATAATCATGCGCAATTAAATGGCCATGAAAGTATGGAAATTTATAAAGACAGACACTTTTTAATGAATTCCGACTTATGACCTTTAAATTCTAGCCTTTATAGTTTATTAAATTATTAGAAAGGAAATAGAAGATTAGACAGAAGATCGGATTAGTAATCAGTTACGCATGAAGACAGTCAATCATGACCATGATCACTGAATCATGTCATTTTTAGGTATATATAAGCATGGCTTTAGTATAGTTATCCAGTTCAGTTTTACTGTCGATGCTTGCTCTTGAAAGCTGTTTCCAATGTAGTGACATTTGTGATGAAATGTTTTACAATGTGTAGTATTGATTATAACGACAAAGTTAAACCACATCAAGAAGTAAAAATAAGAAGGGAGACCATTTCCGGATTTGACATATGCAGTTTTATATTCGCAACATACCGGTACCTTGTTCTTGGAAATAGCCTCTGATAAGATTGGTGAACATTTACCACTTCCTCTATGGCGTATCTATATTTAATAGATAAATAAAAAATAACAGGTTTACGGTCAAAATTTCTCTGACCATAATGATTGTGTACTTATGTATAATATTTTTTAGAAACATTCTAAGATAAAAATAAGTTGAGCCGTATATTAATGAAAAACTTGATAACAAATGAGGCGGTCCTAAGAAACAATTTGCATTAATAACCGAATATTCTAACTATGGTTTTAACAACGTTTATATATTCGTTTTGATATAAGAGAATAGTTGAATAAATGTTTAATTTTGATCTAAACCTAATATAATTACATCCAGGATGTAAAATGTTGAAGGGAATACTTTTACTTTTATTATACTAGGTATAACCTAACCGGCAGTACCGAGTTGCGGTAATGGTCAGGGTAAATGTTAATTCTTTGTCCCAGTTGCGGTGCGATAGGTCCAGGTAGATTCGCTTGTTATAATCTTCCTCTTCAATTGCAGTAAATTTGCGGATTAAAACTCGTAAATGTAAATCAACACATCGTCTTCATTTTGAGAATTAGTCGGTTAAGAATAAATGAAAATAAAATATTACAATTATTTATTTTATAGGACGTTGTACCTATAAGAGATACATTTAACGAAGTTTAGTCTACCTATTTCATTACTGTATTGCCTAATTTTTTCTAAAATAAATGATTTAGGTTATTTTACATACGTGTCTATCTGAATATCTTTAATACATTTTAAAAAATATTTATATTTAGACGTGGCGACGGACATGCTGCGTTAAATCTCTAATGGAAAGCCTGGCACCCATATTTGATGTTCTCCATGGGCAGTATACAGGTGCTATCCAAATATGTGGCGGAAATCTAGAGCTGTCTTCTATGTAGTAGTCAACTAGATAATTTTGACAAAGTAGTTTAATATTACTTTTACAGGAAAATATAACAATGTTATTAGATTTATTGTTATAGAATAAAAAATCATTCAAATACTACTAACTTTCAAATTCGAAGGCCAAAAGTATTTATACCTATTAGGCCTGTTTACACTAATGTTAATTGTAGATTAATTTCAATTATCACTTAGAATGGGACATTATGCAGTATTAAAAATGATTTTCCAGCCTCTTAATGTGTGTATAATTAAACTTAATAGAAAATTAACGCGGCGGAGATAATTGCCATCATTCAGATAATCCGTGTATATTTAGAGATGTTATATTCTTCCTTTATCAACATACGGCAACTGGAAGAAAGAATTATGGTCACCATTTTCGCACGCAGATAAAAGGGTAACTATAACCGCAATTCGGACACAACCAAACTAATATTAAACGTTTACTCGACCATTATTGACATACTTAAATGAGAATTAAACATCTATTCAAAGTTGTTTGCTGGTGTTGCTTGGGATGTTTCAGTGGCATATATTAATCTTTATCATATTAGGTATAATTTATAACCTATAAACCAATATTGTATGTTTAGTGAACTATTTTGTGTTTACTAGGAATAAAATTGTTAGTAACAACGATTTTTACGATAGATAGTATTGTACTTGTGAGAAGCCATATAACTGTTTTGATAAATGGTAGCCGACTATTGCTTATTAGATAATGTGTCACTGGCCCTAAAATAATACCATCTATTATAATTCTCGTACCTGACAATATCTATTTTGCTGTTACTGAGGAAAGAAATACTGATTACAGTGCTTACCCTCAGTGTTCTTTGAATTAAGAGATGCGTCCAGTTCAATATTGACAGGAATTAACCAAAAGCAGGAGATTATCACATGTCTGATAATCAAACAGCCATCAAGGCACTGAGCTCACATGAAAACAGTTCCAAGATGCTCCTAAGGAATTCCTAGGGAAATTAAACGAGCGAAGCGAATAATCATGCAGAAAAAAAGGCCTGGAATACCATTTGTTGGCCCAGAAACCTTTTGCGGAATAACTAGCAGTACAATACTGAAGAAATTGAAAAGGAAAAGAGAGCAGGGAGAATCCAATTACTGGGGGAATCTCCAAGGAATGAGAGAAACTCAAACTCTTCTGGGAACCTACAACCAGCAGAGGTTTACAAAATGCATCAACCTAAGTAAGAACAATATTCGCATATTAACAGCAATACTTTCAGGCCACTGCAAACTGAAAGGACATCTGAGTAAGCTTGGATTATCAAAGGAATCTCAATGTAGATTTTATGGGGAACAGGATGAAATACCCACTCATCTCCTTTCAAATTACGTAGCACTTTGCAACTCGAGGGCGTTGTACATGGAAGCATGTGAAATCGAAGAGTGAGACATACCTAAGCAAAGGCCTTCTCATATCGTACAGCACTTTCTGAAAGGAATGGGACTGGAAGGCCTGCTGTAAAACAGCAAGGATAAGGGACACCATAGATCTCTTACGTTGCAGTGTAATGTCACTCTCCATTCATACATATCAATCTGTAGTCCGCTTGCAATCGTAATCTAATCTCAGATGTTTAGTTAACTACACTGATAGAAGTATTTTCCGCTTTAAATCCATGTCTTCATGCGTGTCCACGCGAATAAACTAAAACGCCGGGGTTTTTTATTTAAAGTAATTCAATAACACGGTAACGTGCTTAAAAGAAACTAAAACATGTTAAATATATATAATAATAACAATATAATATGTAAATGTGTATTGTTTTAACTTAAACAGAAGTTATACGGATATTATTAAATATTAATCAAAACTAAGGTGCATTCCATTTAATTACGGTTACTTTTCGTCAAAAAGCATGTACTTGAAACGAAAATAGTTTTACGGCAAAACAGCACGCTATTTTCAAACAAAGTAAACACTTTTCTGCGAAAAAATCCTTTTCGTTTAACACGATAAAAAAAACCAAAAATTATATAGATAACTTTCCATTTAATGCAATCTCTTTTCTCAGTGAACATATGGTAACAACATATCTTTCTTAACCTAAAAAAATAATTAATAAACATGAAATTAATCAAAAATATCTATCAAAGTAACGACACCTAATGCTTCTTCAATTGCTCATGATAAACTTAATCACTGTGCTTATTTGAACAAATGAATTGAAATTAATAAATAATTAAATTTTATATAAACAAAATCAATAAAACTTGAGGTATTATACAGGGTTGGGATAAAGTATGGAACGAAGCAAATATCTTTAAAACGAAGAGGATGGTATTGACGAAACTTTGCAGATAAGTGTAAGGAAATATAATACATCTGATGTTGATTTTGTTGTTGTGACTGTACTTCCGGTTCAACCGGAAGTTCCCTCTATTTTTTTTTATTTAAATGGAACACCCTGTATATTTTTTGAGATTATAATAGATCTTGTTTTTGCGAATTCGACCATACTGGTTTTAACACCATTATTTGTAAATAATGGAGAGATAATTAGTTCGGCAAAATGTCAATGAGGATGATACAATAAGTCCATAGATGTCGGTCACAACCCTAAGCTTTGCCCAGCAACAAACAAACAAAAGGTATTATCATCTAGTAGGTAACTGTTGACAAACTGTCAAGTTTATTTAATTCACGTCCATCAAATTACTAATTGTACGGATGAAAATGGTGCATTTAAATGAAAGAGAGCGTATTGAAATTTTAATGATGATGGGGTTTGGCGATCGCGTTAGGACTCATGAAGAAGTGTGTCACCTTTTTAATGATCTGCATCCCGAAAGAACACGTTCAGCTGCCACTAAAACACTAAAACGTTTTAGCATGACTGGAACGGTTAAAAATTCACCAAAAACAGGCAGACCACAGACCGCAACTAACGCAGTTGTTAGAGAAAACATTGCTATTGAATTAGAAGAATCACTTCAAACTTTTGCCACAACTTTAGCACTAAACCATGGGATAAGTCGTGGTTCTGTAGGAAAAATTTTGAAGAGGGAAAAGTTCCACCCGTATAAAATACACCTACTTCAAGAACTGTCAGATGATGATTTTGACCGACGCCTGGAGTTTTGCGAAAGAATTATGGAAATTTGTAATGCAGACGAACATTTTGCAACTAATTGGTATTTTCTGACGAAGCAACTTTCTGTTTAAATGGAACAGTCAATCGCCATAATTCCAGGTACTGGTACAATGAGAAACGTCACTGGATCCATGAAGCCCATACTCAACATCCTCAAAAGTTGAATGTTTGGATAGGAATTGCTGAAAATAGGCTTATATGCCCATTTTTTTATAGAAGGAAACTTATGTGGGGAAAAGTATTTGGATCTACTGAGAAACCACATTATTCCTGCACTTCAAAGATTTTGGTTTCAACAGAATGGAGCGCGTCCCCACTATTATAGGCGAGTTAGGAACTTTTTGGGTGCTATTTTCCCAAATCGATGGATTGGACGTAGAGGATTCATAGAGTGGCCTGCACGTTCTCCAGACCTTAGTCCATTAGATTTGTATCTGTGGGGTTTTCTCGAATCTCGTGTTTACGTTAGGCAACCAACTACTTTGCAGGAGTTGAGGCAAAGAGTAGTCGACGAATGTGATTTAATTCGTAGAGAAGTTTTGGAAAAGGTAACTCAGGAAGTTCGTAGAAGACTTGCATATTGTCAGGAAGTAAACGGCGAGCATTTTGAACATTTTAAATCAGTTCGTTTATAAGATGACTACCATTTTGTTAATAATTTACGATAAATAAAATTAATTGTTCAGCAAATGTGGAATGTTCTATCTCTTCATTATTTACAGATAATGGTGCTAAAATCAATATGGTCGAATTCGCAAAAACAAGCTCTATTATAATCTGCAAAAATATACAGGGTGTTCCATTTAAATAAAAAAAATAAAGAGAACTTCCGGTTGAACCGGAAGTACAGTCACAACAACAAAATCGAAATTACATGTATTATATTTCGTGACACTTATTTGCAAAGTTTCAACAACATCATCCTCTCCGTTTTAAAGTTATTTGCTTGGTTCCATACTTTATCCCAACCCTGTATAATAGTATATATATTTATATCCAAAATTTTGTTCTAAATCAAAATGATTGAAAACATTCAAGGCTTCCTGTTTGAATATCAAAGAAAATATTACCATCAAATCGTAAACTGTGTTAATTTTTTTTCACTGCAACTATCTTAGAAGTGGAAATATTCACCAAATATCTAAGCACTTGGTATAGTAAAATAATACTCATTAATAATGGATTAAACAAACAAATAATTTATATATTAGCCTCTAATATACACTCTAACACTGCTCAAAGTTTCATAAATTCAAAAATCTATTGAAGCATATTTTACATTTTCATTATTTTGTATTAGTGAAATTATAAAACGTAAGAATCGGATTATTAACCACTAATGAACATTAGTATACTTATAAATTCTATATTATCCATGACAGAAATATAGATGAATCATAAAAGTACACACATTCTTTTATTACAAAGAGATTACAATTTGGTTTACGTTCACGTAATAAAAAAGCACAGCTTTATACCTTACGTACTCACTACAATTCATTGATAAATTGTCCGCGCGATGAGTCCGGCATTCGCACGCAATCCTTAAATAGAAATAGACGCGAAGCCCGATTCTACTTATTTTTAACGTCATCAGAACGTAAATATTATCAAAGGTGTTCCCATTATATCTTTCTGATTCGTTTATTTTCGTGATTTGCTCGCATGTGAGTGTAAGGTTTTACCAGTTCTTGTTTAAATTAAACCTCGATTCATCTCGTTCGAAAATCAATCGTAGAATATACGAGGTATATTAGAAATGTTGGACTACTAAATTCTATTAAACGCTTAAACATCTCCGCACAGTAAACTATACAGTAATAGAAACGTAAGTGTTCAAAGGTAGACATATAGTTTGATACTCGGATTTATACAGGTAATTGATAGATTTACACTATTTTAATACGAAATGCTATTATAATACTGGTAATACACGTATTTATAATAGAATAAATAGGTACTTATATTGAAATCAATATCAGAATGAGATATACTTATTTAGTTGTTGCTATTGCCAGAAATTAGATTTAATAATCCTTTATTGTCTTTGGATCATTGTAGATAATGGCTATAATATCTGTATAATTACATTCATAATATGTATAATACAAAACAAACAAAACCACACAAACAAGCAAATACAAGATCTTAGGTCTTACAAGCTATATGTGTACCATGCTATAAAAGATTAGTGAGTATTCACTTAAACTATACAGACATTTACCAATAAGATATGCTCTTAGCCGCTGCTTGAACAACCTTATATTGGAACAATCTTTAATATCATGTGGTAGAAGATTAAAAAAAAGAGGGGCCTGCACAAAAAGGAGATTTTTTAAAGACTTCCGTCTTTGCCAAATCTGCACACAAATGCCCACGATTACGAATGTGCACATCATGAACCATGCCAGATGTTTGCAATTTATTTTTATTTATGAATGTAAATGTTAACAGTTATATAAATAAATGGATGTCACTGTTAGTAAGTACACCTTTTTGAGGCATATTCTGTATGTAGAAGGCACAGCAATAGAGCCTTAGAATGTTACAGAGAAATGTTTCCAAACAGGATAACACCAGATAGAAAGTATTTTTTACTATTATTTCGCAAATTCCAAGAGAATGAAAATGCTTTTAAAAAAAGCCGAACTAGGAAACGAAATATTAGCAGTGCGCAATTGAAGAAACACAAATATGTACCAAAGAATTGCAAGTTTTTTACAGTAAGAAAATAACAAATGATGTACTTATTTCTGCTTTTAACTGTAATGAGTAGGAGTAACTTTCTCAAGAAAAAATTTTCTTCTCACGCAGGACTCGAACCTACATCCCCTCGTTTGCCAGACGAACGCTTTGCCAATTAAGCTAGTAGAAAGAACATGCGTTGATATTAGATCTTGAAAGGCCGATAGGACGGCAAATATGCAAAGATTGCAAGTTCCTTACAATGAGAAAATAACAAATTAATGTATTTCTGATATTGACTGTAATAATTACCGTGCGGTTAAAACGCTCGAATCATCATCCTCTACTAGCTTAATTAGTAAAGCACTCGTCCGGCAAACGAGGGGATGTAGGTTCGAATCCTGCGTGAGGAGAAAAATTTTTCTAGGAAAAATTACTCCTAATCATTACAGTTACAAGCAGTAATACATTAATTTGTTACAAGTATGTACCGTTTAAATATCGGCAAATACCAATTTTGCTTGATACGGACTTTGAATTGCGTTTTGTACGCAATCTTTGGCACAATTTGTAGAAAATAATGCATACACAACGACGAGATAAACTTTTCAAACAATAGGATGTACAACATAAAAATATGCATCATTGGATCATTATAAATCCTTTTCTACCAATGCCTCGTAGGCCACAACACCGCTTTAGTTTCAATGTTTAGTGTGGCACTTACAACAATAAAATAATTGATCCATAGTTTTACCAAGGTATCAATTTTACTGCCCGAATGATGTGTTGACATTCTACGATCTGTAACGGATAATTTCGTGGATAATTTAAACTTGGAAGAGAGGAACTTTTTCATTTTCAACAGGACGGGGCTCCAGCGCATAATTGGGCATTAACAGCAGAAGTCCTAACAGAAATTTGTTAAAATAAATGAATTGGTACCAGGGAACCAGTTAATTACAGGATCTCCCGACCTGTCTAATGGATTTTTTATCCTGTGCGGATATCTAAAAGACAAAGTATATAGTCGAAGATATCCAAATATACACGAGTTGCAAAATGCAGTAAGAGTAACAATGAGTAACATAGATCGCTGTGTAATTTCTTAATCAACAGGGCAGTCATTAAACAGTATAGGATATGCATATCAAAAAATAGCAATGTAACCGAACACTTATTATAATTTATTCTTTTTTGTCATTGTTATGAATAAATTTTTGTAAACTCTTGGATTTTCTTTTTGTTTTTTAAAACAAATATTTTAAGTTGGCAAACAACAAAAATTTTGGCTCTTATATCGAATCCATCATTATATGAGTCGTAGCTCTTTTGTTTTTCATTTTAAAGTTGTACTATTATAACAATATTGCATGTAAAAACTGATTTTCTATCAATTGGTGACAAAATATACAGGGTGGTCCGTTATAAAAAAAACAAAGTTATCTATTATATCTCGCAAACGCGATTTTAAATTATTTTTCTGATTACACGATTGTAATCATCGTAAAAAATCCTAAATCTTTGATAATTTAACCAACATCGTAGTCTACAATATTAACAAAGTTAGCAATAGTGCGCCGATAACTTTGAACAATCTGTATATGAAAATGACTTAAGAGAACAAGGAAATACCCTCGGTATATTTTGTATTTTCTAACTTTAAGCATTAAGGCGATCCCTGTATTAATCCACCGTGCCCTCGCCATCTAATATTTTGGTGGAGGCGCGGTTAAAATAATAGGATTTACAGAACGTGAGCATAAATACGTATTTCTATATGGAAAAACTCTATATGCCCCGAAGAAGATTCGAAAAGAACAGAAATACGCAGATAGATATTTCAGATTTCCGTGATAAAAGTGATAAAAGACGGAACGAATTTACCAGGTGGTAAAAAAAGGCAATTTTCTTGTGATAATTAATACCAACGTTAGTAATAACAATAATTACAGTAAGAGTGGCCACAATAATAATAATTAGGGATAGCGCCGAATCATTAGCTCCGTTTCGCTATTCGATAATTTCGGCCCATTTTTTTATCATTTTGTTTTGACCGAAGCAGTTCCATCGACAAGGTAAAAAATCCTCCAATCACTTGTGCAGTTACGTCATTTAATGAGTTGGAAACATTGTGTATGCTGTTATTCCATACTTACATCGCAAGAATGCAAGAAAGCAGTAGCTGAAGCAAGTTAAAAAAGTGACCAAAAAGGCAAATGATATTTGAAATATTATTTGTTACGTGACTAAAATAAATATACAAGGTGCAATAAATGTAATCGTGAGATATCTAGGGGTGGTGTTGGTAAAAATGCTGTTGCAACGTCCATGAGGAATCACTTTGAAGAATACCAATATTTTCAAGGCGAAACTTCAAGCAAAAAGCTAAAACATCCAATAATTGCTGATGCTCTACAGTCATATCAAAATGGGGTCGTTCTAGATAGATTTACCATACTCCATTGTCACCAACAAGGGTTTCAAAGATTAATGGCGAAGCTTGCACCTTGCTTGGGCAGCTTCAAGACAAAGTTTCAACGCGAAAACTAAGCAGTGTATAGCAAGAGCAGTGCTTGCCCATTCGTGAGTAGTTACACAAGAATTTAGGTGAAAGTGGGTGAAATAACAGGTCCAATTCCTTACAGATTCCTTAGTTAAGATATGGTATATGGGCAATATCAAATAAGCAGCAATTATAAAAAAAAATGCGAAAATGGATGAAATAACAGGTTTAATTCCTTATGTACAGATTCCTTAACTAAAATATGGTATATGAGCGGTATCGAACATGCAGCAAATATGAACACAATTGTATAATTAATTGTATATCACTAACGCGAAGCAGAAAATGTACGCGGTAAACTCTTACATGCTGTTGTCTTTACGAGAACAAACTGGGGTGGCAAAGGAACCGTTTGCTGTGTTAAAGTTAAGAGTAGAAATACTCTCAAGTAGTGCTGTTCCAAAAATCGGAATTCCACACCACATGAGGAAAGAAATTTAGCCAAATGAAAGTCTAGTATTTGCCAAGTAGTCAGATAATATTCACAGTACGCAAATTACTGCTATTTCAATTAAGTTACCCGGCGCCTCCACCATAATGTCACACGCTAAGAGTATATGAAAAACAAAAAACGTAATAAAGCACTTCCTTTAATTCTTAAACTTATAAAATACACCACACTTGCCTTTTTATTCTTATAGCCTCAACTTTTTCAGGTATCAACAAAACCAACACATTATTTACTAAGACATCCAATTTGCAATATTATTGCGATTTTAGGTCTAGCCGACTGCATTCCTATGGCAGTACGATTTAATGTGCAGGGACGTTATTTTGTCAACATTTCGACAACGTTGAGAAACAAAGAGAAGAAGTTTAGCAACATTCTCTGAACGAGTTTCTTAATGTCTTGTTTTTAGCAAAGGAATTCAAATTTTACAATTATAAGCAGTTGTGTGTTTATTGGTAATTCCTATAAATTTAAGTTTAAGATTTAATTAATTGATTGCTTACCGTTTCATATTATCCGAGCTATGTAGTGAGATGGGCAATCCTTAAATTTCCAGGTTAAATCAGTGATTGTATGTACAAATGAAGTGCAACCAGAATGAAGTTCTAGGTTAAAGTCACTTTTATGGGCACTGAAAATATACAAGGTGTCCAAAAAGGGTATTGGCACTTCGTTTCACTATTTACTGTGAAATCTGGCAACAGCGACGATCGTGATGGTAGTCGAAGAGTAAAGTGGCTCTAGGAATTTTAGTTGATATGGAGCCGTTTACTGGGGAGGATCGCGCATTTTACCAAAATAATAATTCTATAATTACAACACGGCGTCTATATCGCGCAAAATACCAGTTACGAGATGTTAACTTATCACCTAGTCCTGATGTTATTAGAAAGTGGATCCGAATATTTGAGGCTACCGGTTCCACAGTGCAAATACACAAAGAGGGCTGCCCACGAACTGTCAGAAATGCTGCAACCATCGAAAATATACGACAATCAGTCAGGCAGGATCCGACATTATTTGTACGCAAACGAAATCAGACCACTAATGTTTTCAAATCATCTTTGCACAACATTTTAACTACGGATTTGCATCTCCATGCCTATAAAATACAATTGGTAGAAGAATTAAAAGCGAAGGATTACATTGCACAACTTAGTTTTGCCAATGAGATAATGGAACGGTTTGACGACTTTAATAACATTTTATTCAGTGATGAGACTAATTTTCATGTCTACGGTCATCCAAATAGGCAAAATTCCAGATATTGATCTGACACTAATCCTCGCAGAAGGCATGCACGTCCACTGTACAGCTCCAAGGTGGTCATATGGGCTGGTATGAGTGCTAATGGCATAATAGGACCATATTTTTTTGAGGACCAAACTCAACGAGCACTTACCGTTATTACCCAGCGATATTGTGCAATGTTGCGAGATTTTCTTTCACCTCCTTCAATGATTTGAAGACTTTAACTTAGAAACTTGGTTTCAGCAAGATGGTGCCACATACCACGCATCAAAACAGGCAATCGAAGCTGTTCAGTAATTATTCCCCAATAAAGAGCAAGAAGAGCCAATACATATTAATTGGCCCCCCTAGGAGCGCCGACTTATCGCCTCTTGATTACTTCTTGTGGGGTTACTCTTAAAGTAAGGTGTATACGAGAATAATCCAGTTAACATAAATCAATTAAAAGCACAAGTAAGATTAATCTCGAGGGAAATGTGTGGACGCGTTATCAATAATCTTCGTTCTCGATTTGAAGAATGCGTACGACGCAACGGACATCATTTAGACAATATTGTTTTTGCTTCATAAATTTCCATTGTATTTATTTTACTTTTTCGTAAATAACTGATCACAGGCATATTTTTTTTTGTGTGTATACACAAATTATAGTGCTTAATCTTTTTTGGACACCTTGTATTATCTATTCCGACTCGACTTATTTTATGTTATCTTTACTGTGTTGTTAAGGTAATTTCATTTAACTTTTCGGCAGCTATGCTATACGATCGCTAAAAGGTATGTTTATTTTTCCTGAGACTATCCTATATGCTTTCATAGTTTGCGAGTTTGAATCTCACTCTGGCCAGTTACTATAATACGGTAACCATTTTTCTCGGCATCGTAACAATGATCAGGAGGAGGATTTGGCCTTGGCAAACAGTAAATTGCTTAAGCTCTATGCACTCCGAGAAAAAAAACATCGATTTTTTTGGTTCTCAAACAAAATAATAAAAAATCCATCAATTTAGATAATTTAATAATTTGCCCTCATCGAAGTGAATTCCGGCAACGAAAGAAAGGCATATTATATTGCTCTGTTTTTCAGAACAAAATGCCCGGGATTTCAAAATTTTATTTTTGTTAGATCGGTACAATTAATGATTATTATTATTAAATTTATGTTTTCAATTTATTTATTAATGTACTTATCCGTATACAATCTTTTTTCTTTAGTTCTTTTTTTTTTAATAAAATCAAATAAAATAATATAGTCGTTTTAATTCATCTAACGGGCGCACCCCCAAAGCCCCTTCTCGGATTATTAAAATTTGAAAAATAGTAATTATCGAAAGTCGTTGTAAAAACACTAAACAAACAAAAGAAGGTTTTAAACCAAAACAAGCTTAAATCTTGTCTACCAAAATGCTATGTTTTATCATCTTTGAGACTCTTTGATCACAAGGTACGTATGTTGGAATCAGTAAATACAATATAAAACAAATTGTTTAATACAAAAATACGTATTCAAACTTTCCTGGCATTTTAAATGACGATAAAGTTAGGAAAATGTCAGATTAAAATTTAATTAATTTAAAATACAGCGCCATCTACCCGTAAATAACAAAAACTAAATTTAATAGAAAATTAGATTAGAAAATTAAAATAAAAAAGATTATATACAAATCAAACACGGCAAAGAAAAACAAACCATTATCTCCTAATAACTATTTTATCACAGACCAACTCAGTGATTTCTGAATACAACCCTTAAATATAAAAATTCCTAACATAACTAAAACTAATGACGGTTGATATAAATCTAACCCCAAATTAACGTATAGTGAACCGAAATTATAAAAATCTTATTTCTGGTTAATATTGAATGAAACTAATTAATTATTTTCTTTTTTTAGGCGGGATATACCTAATAGAATACTGACTTGACACTAACGACGAAGTGGCAATTCTCTGGGTACAGGTTGGACAGGTCCCCGTCTCGGTCAATAGCATGGAATGGCAAGCTGGTCGGGGTTCATCGTAGGAAATTTGATAGAAAATTCTTGACAATTTTACAGGCATTTAGTAAGGATTTAAATTATTCAGAATTAATATCGATACTTTTTTAGGTAAACACCTTGTGGAACTTTCAACTTCTCAATCAATATCCAAACTCGTGCGCCTTTCTTGCCACAGGAGCCAATGAGGATTCAAACTAAAATTACCAGTAAACACCCTTCGATTTTTATCGCTATCAGGAAAACCAACATTGAATTTGAATTGATACCGCTAATCGACATTAAGATACCGATATTTTCTCTAGTTTGAGCGGAATACAGCAAAAGTTACCAAATAGATATCCCGGAGAATGAAAAAGCAAAATTAATATTAGTTAATTAGCTCAAAAATGATATATCAAATATATTCTCAAAAAACCTCCAAGCTTACAAAATTCAAAATCACACCAATCACTCTACTTACTCAAGCTAATCTCAGAATATTCTCGAATTCTTATTTATTTTGTTCAATATCGGCTTCAACTTCTATTCAATAGCTTTAAAATATTCCATTTCGATACGATTCTTATATGACACACCTCGTATATACTTAAAACGATTCTGCTATGGGTTTTCGCGGAATTTCCGCTCAAGCGTCGTTCTGTCTGTAAATTGGCCAATAAAATCGCGAAGCGATTCCATCATCGAGTGGTTAAACGGTTTACGTTCCGAATAGTCGATCAAAATATTCTGCGAATCATCGTTCCGGATGGAATGCCGCTGTTTAAACCTGATTCATTATCATTAAACAAATTCCTGCATAGCATTTTTCAAAGGCATGAATTCGGTTTACTTTTCTTTTGTTATTTGCCCGTGCGAAAAATAAAAATGCTGGATAGAGTTATAGCATTAAGGAAATAAGCATTAGCAATATTTGCGTTCGCTTAAAAATACGTTTAAACATTTTTTTTTTATTGTAAAATTAAGTCCATACCCCAGTAATAATACATCAATACAATGAGTAACGAACACAATCAATATAACTTAGTAATATGAATCCTGATTTGAAAGTTGCTTGAAAAAATATTTTCAACTCAAATCAACAGTTAAAGAATATAAACTCTTTCTACGAAGAAAACATTAAACTCTTGTTGGATTTTTTTTACGAAGAGAAAGTCTTATAATTATATGGAAAATTATAGCAAATACGGAACTAATAACGCTGTATCTCTTCGAATGCGAATATAAAACCATCTTCACTTCCTATTTGTAAAGCCATATACTAGAATTGATAAAATTCACATCCCTGTACCATAAATTTGCTCAAATAGCGGAAACACTAAGGAAAATTTAACATAAAAATTGTAAGCAATAATCATAAAGTTCTATCCATCAATCATGTTTTGTAAAAATCTTTGTAATAGTAAACGCTCTTACCAGTTACACAATATAATCGGCTAGTTGCACTAATTGCGCGTTGTCAACAACTTTCTCTCGTAACTAACCATGCAAATGTGTAATTGTCCCTGTAAGTCCTCCACTCTGCAAATAATAGGGCAAATAAACGACAGAAATAGATACCACCATTTACGGACAAAAGTGAAACGCTGATCACCATGCAAAAAAATAAAAATGGTGTATAGCATTTAAATGTCTCATTCTCTTACGATAAGATATATACTAGCTAACTGTCATTATTAATTTGCAAGATCATTTCAATTCTGCAAGGTACAATTAATAGTATTGGTGATGGATATTATCATTTTACTAATTGCAACAGAAACTAAATTAATGCTGTCGAAAAAATGCCATAATGTACAGCTGCAGCCAAATGTTATAACCACAACACATTTTGTGCGAATAATCACAGGGAAATGAATAAAACGCAAAATTGATAGACCAAATACACTGTAAATATTCATTTATTATACCATATTAACAATTTGTTGCACTTTTGTGTGTTTTTAGCATATCTATAATACATATTTTTCGATGTGGTGAAAAAATGACGTCCTAAGGGCTTCAAAACGCATCAAAAATGAATACATCTACTAGAAAGCCGGGCATTCACCTTAAACTCGTCACTTGATAGACTGTAGAATACACCTTTTTAGCTTCCTTCTTTTCTTTTGTCTTCCGCTTGTGCTTGTCATAATTACAAGGTGATTATTTTCCTGGAATATTAAAATATTCATTTTAGCTGAAAACTGTTTTCGACATTTATATGTATTTTTTGACGGACAATCGATTGGCGTTGCTATTAAAAAATGAGGTACTATAAATTGATTATTCCTAGTCTCGTTTAAAATTGATTAAAAAGGCGAAAAAATGATCGTTAAATAAGTAAACTTGAAATAATATTTAGTGTAGAGTCCAAACTTGAAGTAAAAACTGCCATTCCATTTGAAATAAAAGACAGCTACTTTCGGTATCAGGAAACATTACCGAAAGTCCAAAATATTAACATTCCTTTTTCTTATAAAATTGTAAATATTCTGAATACTTTTATGTTGCGCTAAAACAATCCATCCCCCAAGAAATTATTAATTAATAATAAAAATGAAACCAAGAATTAAGGAGGTAGGATATATGTATATTTGTTAATATTACTGTTATTCTAATTACAACAGAAAAAAAAGCATTTTTGCCCAACCCGGATGTAACAGTAAGTTTTTAATTCAGCATGTTCTATTTAAACTTGCTCAAATAAACACCCAAATACTTGGGACTGGAACCCAACGAGTATATTTGCACCACACTACGCTAAAAGCACTACATACAGGATTATTTGCATTATGGTTACTTTTCCAAAAGCCTTAAAAGTTGTGTTTTCTTTTTTAAACTGAGCCCCGCATATTTTTTCAATTTTTGGTTTATCTACTCAAAATAAGTTTCTATTTTAATAAGCCTTATAATATCTAAACCTTAAGGCTTTTTAAATAATATAATTTGAATTTTCTGAAAATCTAATCTAATTTTCATGTTTCAAATACTTGTGACTATTTAAGTCACGTAAGCGACATTTACAATGCAGTGTAACAATAGATAATATCCTATAATCCAATTATAATAATTGCCATCTTATACAGACTCTACAAAAAATAAAAGTAATCAAATAAAAACGTTAAGTGGTTATAACTTGATTAAATAGAATGCCATTTTTTTTAATTTACCAATAAATGTACTTTTTAATTACTTATCGAGTGATATTTAGTATTAACTTCTTTTAGCTTTAAGCTATCATTTTAATATGTTTATAAATGATTTGATAACATCATTAGACTGTGAAGCATAGGTGTATACTGACGAATTAAAAAACTGGGTGAGTTTTTTATCTTGAGGCAACGGAATATCTCTAAAACACTGCATCACATCAAAAAAAATCTTAATAAGATTTGGTGGAATGTAGGGGTCTCACTGAATGGTGCCGAACCCAATTCCCTACCTCAGCCCCCGCCCTCCCCCAGAGGGAGAGGAGGGACAATTTTGAAATCTTAAATGGGAACCCCCATTTTGTATTGCAGATTCGGATTTTTTTTTCAATTCGTATCTTGCGCTGTAATCGCAAAAACATGATTGTGAACGTCTAAAAAAAATACACAAAAAAGAGAAGCAAGCAAACATGATTTTGTGTTTTTTTATTTTAACATTAAATAATTCTAAACAATTCTCTCTTGTAATGTTATAGCCTCCGTTACTGTTCAAATATTTACACTAACTAATTTGTATTGGATTAATAATTAATAATCTAAATGGGGATCGGACAATGTGTAAGTATTCACAGCTTGTCAAGTACTGAATAAAGTACGGTTTTGTATCGTTGAATAGCATTCCAATTGCGAATAAATAAATGTATCGAAGTGAAGTGGCACAGTTTAGAACACATGGTCTTTTGAAAATGTTAGTTTATTTTAAATAAAAAAACACAAATTATGTTTGCTTGCTTCTCTTTTTTGTGTAATTTTTCTAGACTTTCACAATCATGTTTTTTACGATTACAGCGCAATCTGTTACGAATCGAAAAAGAGTTTCAAACAAAAACTACATACTTGATGCGTAGAATCCGAATCTGCGATACAAAATGGGGGTTCCCATTTAAGATTTCAAAGTTGGCCACCCGCCCACTTCAGTGAGCCCCCTACATTATAACAAATCTTATAAAGATCTTTTTTTGATTTGATGCAGTGTTTTAGAGATATTCCGTTGTCTCAAGATAAAAAACTCACCCTGTATGTAATAATGTAATATATAGAATAGATAAATATGGGATGTAACAGCCGATATATACAGATAGACCGAAAATGACAAAAATATAGTTAGAACATTTTAACTAAGGAGGGCAGACGCTCCATTTGATTACATAGTGCGCAATACGCCATGCTCATTACGCAGTACACTTAATTTGATTTAGCTGTAAAATAAATAATTTCTACTAAACAACCCCTCATTCATTTCTAATTGCTACAATTCGCACCCACTTGTTTTCCTCACTTTTACTGACTGCTGACTGACAGGGTCCTATTAAAAATGAGTCTCATCGTTTATTTCGTGAATTTTATAATTTAAATTAAAATATGTTTTATAAAATTTCAGCTATGAAAAATTAGTTGTGCTGACGTAATTTCGTCGACATGTATGCAATGGCGCTGACGCTTTGGTGTCTGGCTGTTAGATTCGTGTCCTATACTACATTTACTAATCATTTATCAATTTTCTTCAGCTTTCAGAAAACAGTTTAGAGATGCTAATTAATTTTACACCTTTCCGAGCGTCCCGGCGCTAGGTGTCCTACTGACTGAAGTACTGACTCTACGATGGCTCTCTATCACTAAAGTACAACTCGATTTGAAAGTATCAACCTTCCGAAAACTCTTGCACCTTTTTGACGCCAGCTCTTAGACTATAAATATTTCTTAGGTATTTGAAACTTGAAAATTAGGTAATTTTCACAACATTTTACGTGTTAAAAAAAAACTATAAATTTTATATATTATTAACTGCAATTGTGAGTTCGTGGTTGTAACAATACTCGAGTCCTGTTGAAGTATATAATGACGTTTCGCAGTGGTGCAACACAACTTTTTCAAAAATTTGTAATTACAAAACTTAAACTTCACATTGTAGAAAAAATTAATGTAATTAGTTTTAATTAGTTAAAAATAAACATGCTTTCTAAATTATAACTAACAGCTTCTTGCGGGTTTCGCCGTGTGTCAAAACTTTCGCTCGACGTTTCGCTGTTCATACTGACAGCTTCTTCAGAATAACTGAACTGATTCTCCATGGTCCGACATTCTTCTTATATACGCCCCTGGCGCATCCAACCGTGTAGTTTCCGCTCCATTGACCGTGACGGTTCGTAGTAGGTTCTTCCACGTGTTGCTAAGGTGGTACCCTTCTTCTCTCTTAACGGTTTTATTCTTCTCTATTTCTATGGCTTCCCTGATGAGTCTTTTCCGTAGTTCGTGTGTAGTTATTACTTTTACATTCTTGAAATCCATTTTGTGTCCGGTGTCGTGCATGTGTTCTGCTACCGCTGATTGCTCGGTCCTTCTTAATCTTGCGTCCCTCTCGTGTTCTTTTATTCTTATGTCGATGGCTTTCCTGTTTGTCCGACGTAGCACTGTCCGCATTGGCATGTATCTTGTAGATACCTTCTGTGCCCCCCTTGGTATCTTTCCTTCGCGGTCGGTAGATCTGCGGATCGACGTTGCAGTCCCGAAGCGTACTTGTACGTTTACGTTTCTTCAAAATTCGGCCACTTTCGGTGACTCCTGCTATGTAAGGTAACACGCCATCCCTCTTCGTAGTTCTGTAGTTGTCTCCAGTGTCGTCTTCTTCTTGGTGGCTTCCTTATGTCGATGTCAGTGTAACCACTCTTCTTAGTGCTTTCTCCAATATATTCTTTCACTGGTAAGATGTTGTTCGTCACTGATGGTCCTCGGCTTGGATAGCAATGTTTGTATTAATGTCTTCTTCTGCATCGGATGATGGTGAGCTCTGCATGCAGATATCTATCGTGTGCGTATTCTTCTAAATACTGCGTGCTGTAGCATTCCCTCTTTTGTTTTCTTAACCATAACACCCAGGAAAGGAGATTTCCATTTTGTTCTTCTCCATGGTAAACTTGATGGCTGGGTGCTGTGGTTTATGTGTTCCAAGAACTGTTGTAGTTTTTCTTCTCCGTGTTGCCATATTACAAAAGTATCGTCGACATATCGCAACCAACACTTGGGTTTCATATCGCTGGAGCTTAGGGCTACTTCTTCAAATGCTTCCATAAACAAGTTGGCTATTACTGGTGATAAAGGGCTTCCCACTGCTTTAGGTTGTGGTACATCCCAACGAAATGTCATTATATACTTCAATACAACTCGAGTATTGTTTTAATAATTCATTCGCTACAACCACAAACTCACAATTCCAATTATTGGAGCACCAGATAAGAAACACGCAGACAATATATTATTAACCTTATTAAAACATACACTTACTTTTATGGGAAAATCCAAAAAAAATACACAAGAGATTTCATTAAAAAACACAGCTTTGATACTTTTAAGGCTTTTCTAACACGCTGTGTAATATGAAAATAATTTTCAAAAAGTAACCATAATACCCCGTCCACAACGTTAAAATACGGGACGTTCAAAAAGTCTCACTTTTGAGATATAGTATATGTATGTGTTAGCTATAGAGGGGGTAATTATTTCAAAAAAAAACCTCCACCGTTCATAGAATCTATTATTCCGTTAATAACAGTCTTTATCCGTTACCAGATAAGCCTAACAAATAGCCGGGATTACTTCAAGCATTATCTCTATCTATAGCATTACGTGACCAACTGAATATGTATGCATATATCTGGAATTACCGACCAGTGCGTACCAGATACAGGGAGGGCAGGCCTGCCCGCGTGCGATTTGCAAGTCGAGTTATCAAAGGCCAGGTGTGCCCACACAATTCCGTCGATACAACCACACCGGTGTCTCTATGATACACAAACACTACGTACATATAAGCGTAATAGAAGCACACGCGAACTGGTTGCAGCCGTTTCGAATACTTTTTTCTCTTCGTGAGGAACGTAATTTAGAATGAAAGACATCGTCGCCGCTGTAATTATTACGTACATTGGCGCACGTTTATAGGCAACAATGCCCGTTGTCTTTAAACTATTTTATTTCCTTCATGTGCACACCGGTAGGTATTTGCAATTTGATAGTGTCTCGTGTGAGATATCGAAGTGACGGAAATGGGTTTAGATCCTTTTATGGGCAAATTAATGCCGCACGAATAGAAGCTGTGGCTACATAAAAATTGTAACCTATTCCTGTATTTCGTAACAGATAATAGTCGGAGATTTTCTTCTTAGGTCTTTTGATAAGTGTGCAAGAATAACGACACATCCATCGGAGCAAAAAGTTATATGAATATTTAATTGAGTAATGCTCGCATTTATAAGGAGTGCGATTCAAGGATTTGGTCAAACAAAAGGATTACATCATATACCTATCGTGTATAATGCGAAATACTCGTTTTGACGCACATTGTTTGGGTTGAATCAGTCATATTGATATACAATTTTAATAACTTCTTTGGACAACTTGCATTAAGACATAGATTATTCTGTTACTAACGCTAAACATGGAATTATTGTGCACTGAGAAAAGAGATTGCATTAAATAAAAAGTTTTATAACTTTTGGTTTTTATCATGTTCAACGAAATGAATACCTTTTCTCAGAAACGTGTTTATTTTAATTGAAAGCAGCGCGTTGTTTTGCCGGAAGAGTATTTTCTTCTTAAGTACATACTTATCGACGAAAAGTAACCGTAATTAAATGGAATGCACCTTAGTTTTGATTAATATTTATAATGTTTTTATAACTTCTATTTAAGTAAGATAATACACATTACATATTATATTGTTATTATTATGTGCATATTTAACAATATATTTAGTTTCTTTTAGTACGTTGTATTATTGAATCATAAACAGTATTTTAAATAAAAAAGCCGGATATTTGTTTATTTGCGTGGACACGCATGTATAAATTGATTTAAAACTTTGCCTTTTAACGGAAATGCAAGCATCTGTATTCAAGCTGAGTGTGTTTCTAGGCGGAAGTATTTTAGTTTATTCATGTTCCCACGTGCATAAATCTCAGGTACACAAACAATAATGAACAAAAGTGAATATTTTTCGGGCGAGGTTAAAGAAATTTCAGAAATAATTGAAATCTTTTCAGTTAATGCTGATTTACTTATAAGCCAAGGAACTCTACAGGGGTATATAGTGTTTGAAGGTTTTCAAACTGTTATACAAGGGAAAACGATCTTGTTTTTCAACCATTTTTCATGCATTTGGTTACAGTTACTAAATTATTACTTGATTTAGGAATATTAAAAATATTCCTGTATTCAATCAAACAAATAATTTGGTTGGTAGATTTATTTGAAGCTAGCGCAGTATTTATTAATTTAACTAAATATTTTATATAGAAGTAAAAATAAATATCGCATTTTATTTTGTATAGCAGTTTTCTCCCCATATAGCACAGCAAATGAGCAGAGATATACTTATGTGTAGTAGAGCAATTCTCGCATACATGGCGCACCTCCTATTTCATTCCAGTAACAGATAATATTCGCACAAAAATAGGCTGAAAACTACGATCGTAACATGCTAATCTGGTATATTTACCAGATCAACATCTGATAGGAGTCATCGTCATTGAAAGGACGATTTCTTTAACGGCACACTAGATGCTTAGGATGGTCACTGCAACCAACTTCCCAATACTACTAGGATTTACAACATTCTAACGGCAAATCGCTGCTTTAATCCATGGGTTTTTGGAGACAATTCATTTTCATTTCGATTAAAATGATCACGGCATTTTCGTTTGTATGTATAAGTTTAAAATGAATAAATGTTATAAGAAAATGAAAACTTCCTGAATCAAAATGCTTACGGTTTTCTGCCAATCTGCATAGTTTTCAAGTTAAAATAAAGAGGACTTGAATCAACTATCAATATCTTTCACTTAAAAGAATAAACTGTTTCAACGAAAAATATATTATTTCCGAAGAAGTGCGTGAATTAAAATTATATTCCTTTTCAATGAAACACCAATAATGTTGGTCATATAGAAAACACAGAAACTTTTGGTTTAATGCAATTCCTTTTAAATGAAAAGTATTATTTCTCTTCAGTGTGCGAGTTGGCATTTCGTCTATTCAACCGCCTACAGGATTGTTCCAAATCAGACATTTCAACAATGGTTCTGTTTTGCATCTTCAGGATAGATCTAAAAAAAAGCTCTGGTTCACCTTTGCGTTTATCAAAATGTGCAAATTTGTATGTTTTACCTTCGATAGTCTCCAGAATTGATAAACCCTTATTCTTCTCAATGCTACCACTGAAACACCGCGAATTTAGATAGGTCACAGAGGCAAAAACGGATAAAACGCAAACCGACATTCTGTTGTTGTCAAAGATATAAACACATATTGTTTAAAAAAATGTATCCAGAGACTTCCAATACCATACAAATTACGTCAAATTTACCAGGCAATCCAGCTTTAAAAAGATTCATTACAAGACTTCACTACTTCTTGATAAACATCAGTTATTTTTTATTGTATTTGGTCTTGTTCCAACATACACGAAACAAACAATTTAGAGATTCCAATAACATCCTCACATTTCGTGAATATACACCAAACAAACGCTCGCATGTGAAAACAATGGAATAGAAAATAACATAAATACTGCTTAGTTTAAGAATTATTAGATTATAAAAAGCATTAACTCTTTAAGAATCTAATTTAATTTTAAAAAAAATCCGAAGAGCTGTGTACATACAATTAATAAACTGTACTAACAGAAGCTACTTAGTCAGATTTCACATACCATAAATATATATCGGATATTATTTAAAAATAGAAGATAAATAAATAATAAAAGATTTCATTCATATCATCATTCGCTCCTTTCAATAAATAATATGTTTTGACAGATGAACGCTATCTAATAACATGAAAAGCAGACATCACCTGCAAGATCAATAAAATTAACAGTACATCAAATTTAATATTCAATGTAAAATACGCAATACTCGTATACAAAATTTTGGTCATTTATTATAATAAAATTTAATGCGAAGAAAGAATCGCTATCCACCCACCAAACTACCAATTAGTTTAATAAAATCGTAAGGGGTGCAAAACAGTGACAAATTGTCGAAGCACGATCTGCGATTAAGAAAGATTAAAGAAATATAATACATAACAAATAAGATAAAGCTTCTCTATTCTTTGCCGTAATTAATCAGTTTTTTTATAAATCGAAAATCTCTTGGGAAACAGCACAATTATTTTACTTTATTTAACCAAAAACGTTTCGATGTATGGAAACGTTTACTAACAAACAAACAAACAAATTAACAACAAAACGACAAAAATCAATTACAATATACCCTGAGAGAAACTTACTTGTTTGATAATTACTTTAAATGTATGTACCATGTATATATAGTCGTATTTTGTTTAAACAATTTCGTCATTTATTTTAAATTTTAAATCTAACGTGTGTGTGCTACATTTTATGTGTTTCGTTTAAATGTTGTTCAGTAATGTGTTTTTATGTGACATTGAAACGCCTAACATCACACAAGATATTTGAAGGAACGCCGACAAGCATGTTTACAAGAGGGATGAGTCGACAGGGTCTTCCACTATAGCAGGCAATAATTGATATACTTGTTGTGAATTATTTAGTGGTGGGCACTATCGATAGTGACTATCGATAACTATCGATAGTTTCGACCAGTATTTATCGATGCCCGCCAGTATTATCGATATTTTCAACTATCGATAACTGTTGATAGTTGAAAATATCGATAAAGCCCACCAGTATTATATTTATATATAGTTTACAACGCAGAGAGATGCTTAAATTCAATGTAAACACGACAAGTATAGTGGTGCTATTTATTTTCCCTTTCTGAGTACCTTAAAAGTTTATTTATGTATTGTCTTGTTAGTTAAAAACGTTTGTGTTATCAGTCATCAATTATTCATTGTGTGGAACTAATTCTTTCTTTTATAATATCTATAGTAGCAGGTATTGATGAAACCATGAAATACTAGTGTCAGAGTTCTTATTAGTCTGAAATAAAAAAAAAAACAAATAACAAATAACAAGAAACAAAACAAAATGTATTTCTGTGGACATATTAGTTGAGTAGAGTGGTGGGCATTATCGATGACGACTATCGACAGTTGTAACTATTGATAGTTGACTGTTGAAGTTATCGATAGCCAACTATCGATAGTCGACTATCGATAACTATCGTTAGTTGGTCCGACTATCGATAGTTGAAAATACTGATAGTGCCCACCACTAGAATTATTCTATTAGTAAATCAGTTACGATACAGTTGTTCAATTGCGGTGTTTGTGAAGATATTATTTAAAAAATGCCGAAAGGAAAGTCGATAAGTGTAAAGAGAGATGGGCTACTGTCACATTACATTTACATTTTCTGCGCGTGTGATGGTAGAAAAAATAGGAGTGACAAAATCCGCAGTTCACTACACTAATCGTCGCTACCGAGACACCGGAACATTTGAAGACCAGAATCGCTCAGGACCGTCACGAATAACAATCGTGGAAGATCAACGCCTTAAGGCGTTGAGTAAGAGAAATCGGCGATTGACGGCGCCCGAAACCGCAGCGGAAATGAATAGGGAACGATATCTTTAACAACAACTAAACGCCGCTTAAGGGAAGCCGGTTTATTCGATCACGTTGCTCCGTCGTGGGAACCGCCAAAAACGATTACAGTGGGCCGAAACTCATAGAAATTGGACCGCAGAAAATTTCAGCAACGTTCTTTGGTCTAACGAGTTCAAGTTCGAGGTGTTTGGGCAGAAGCGTGGAATTTTTGTAAGACGCACGAAAGACGAGCCAATGTTGCGCGATTCTGTCGTTCCCAATTAAATTATTTAATTATTAATTAATTAATTAAATAGTGTGGTGGTTCAATTATGGTTTGGAGTGGTTTTAGCAGTGCGGAGACCAGAGATCTCGTAAAAATTGACGGCATTATCAATTATACACGCATATTGGAAGAAAATGCTGTAACGTTAAGATTGCGGTTGATTGAGGAAGACTTCGTGTTTGCGCATGATAAAGATCTCAAACACACGGCACGGATCTGTGAAGATTATCTCACGTCTCAAGTAGAGAATAATGTTTTGGAAGCAGAGTCCGGATTTGAACGCCATCGAGTTATTGTGGGATCAGCTGGACAGGAGGAAGCAAAAAAAGTCTGACCAACTTCGAAACAGCACCTGTGGCGATTTCTCCAAGCTGAATGGAACAATATTTCCCAAGAAACTCTGACAAAATTAACAGAGCGCATACCACGAGTGCCACGAGATAATGTTTTATTTTATTTGTTATTTATTCTTGTTATTTGTTTACATTTTTGCTTCTACGAATACATTTTTATTTTCTTTCGAATTCCTGTCGTTTTTATTTAGTTAGCAATAATTTACTAGTTTTCCTAACTTCACTGAGAGAAATAAGATGGTTATTTCAACATTTTTCGTAGTGTTACGAATTTGAGCATTGATTTAACCATGTTGCATTTAAGTGAATCGTATGCACCTATTTGAAACAAACATATTTATATTGTTGCACACTTTAGAATTAATTTAACAAGATTATAGTGTTCAGACTTAACCAATATTTTATCTTGTTGGTTTAATCCCACAAATTGTCGATTTGACATTTGAAAAAGGCGTTCTTTAGATATTTACTATCGGTGTTAACTCAATGAAATGTAATATTTAATACTATTACATATAGGTGATCGTACATGCATATAGTCAGTCAGTATCCAACCTCCGTAGCAATAAGACCTATGTTTGTAAGCATTGTCTGTAACATTAATATTGAATAATAAAGATAATCAAAACCCATCGCGGAGTATATATATAACATGGCGCAGTCAGAATAAAAAACAAACAAAATGATATCTCAACCTGAGAAAATGGAAATGGAGGGCAACCTAGCAAAAAATTTGGAGGCAATTCAAAGAAGATTGGGAATTATATTCTACCACGAGTGGTTGCAGTGGGAAAACAGCCAAAACACAAGCAGCGACGCTGTTACACTGTATAGGAGAGGAAGTTCGAGAAATTTTGCACAAGGATGGAAGATCATTGGAAAGAGGTGTCCGGCAAATTCAAACAAGATCGTTTGTAACAGATTCGAACAATTCTAGAACAGGTCGGTGTACGCGTTGTAATTTTACGCATGCGCAAAACAGTTGTCCAGCTTATGGTAAAATATGTCAAATGCAATCGTAAAAATCATTTTGCCTCTAATTGTTTAAGTAAATCGATTAATATGATAAAAACCAATTCCGTTGAAAATAATGATTATTTGGTGGATAGTATTACGAAATCGGTAAATGCTGATAACGAATTTTGGTTAAATGTTGTTATTAATGATTTATTATGAAACGTCAAATTGTACCTTCCTTTCAAATGTATGAATAAAAACCTTTATAATTTTTTAGTTATGTTATTAAGCTAATATAAGTTTAGTATATAATGCCGTGAATGTTTGATATATGTATTTTGAATATATTGTCACTGTAAAACGTTTTTTGTTGTTGACTTTACTTGTAGTTAATTAGTTCAGTACGAAAAATATTACGTAATTTAATAATAATAGTATTCGTAATTAGGCAATATATAGCTATGCGTTGCTATCAATGGACTAATTGCTGAATGTGCGGGCGGATTTTTAATTTCATCGATAGATTCATCGATTACAGTGTATCTCTGTTTATTACATTAATGATACAGTAATCGATGGATCGATCCATGGATGAAATTAAAAACTCGTCCGATCAGTAACGTGATTTTAACTAAAATCGAAATTGGTTCCACTAACAAGAAAATCTTTTTCGTATAACTACCTAAAAGTGTTGAATTACATATGTACAAAGTCATTCGATGAATACCACAGGTAGGTTAAATGAAACAATATAACTTTTGAATCAACATTTTGTAGAAATGTATAACAAAATTATTAATCATTGAAATAACATTGTACCAGTGCTAAACCAATATTATAAAATGATAGAGACAATTATTACTTCGTGTGTCTACAACAAGTAACTGTGTTGGGATAATGTTGTTGTATTATTCAATTAGCAGGTAGAAATTGTTAATGGAAAATTAAGTACATGTTCAAAGAATCACGCGTAGTCTGTTTCTTATAACATTTATTATTATTCAGTTAACTAACGCAATTTAACATTTTTTTACGTATTGCATTAACACTAAGATATCATTGCTCATATTGAAAAAGAAAAAAGCGTTCAATAGACCATTTTATTAGTTAATACAACACTTTTTTCTCTCGGTGAAGAAAGTATAGTTATAGTGTAATATTTTAATAAGAATGTTTTGTTTTATTTTTTATTTATTCTTGTTATTTGTTTATATTTTTGCTTCTACGAATACATGTTTATTTTCATTAGAATTCCAGTCGTTTTTATTTAGATAGCAGTAACTTACTAGTTGTCCTAACTTTAATGGCCGGTAGTGTATGTAGTAAAAAAAAGTATAAGAATAGATATAACGATGTCACGAAGCCGTTTCAAGTAATTATATCAATAATAATGATATTTTTTAATGCATTATTTTCCCTACTTTTCTAACGGTTACTTTACACATCGAAAGAAGATTAATAATTACAATTACTAAATAAAAAAAGTCAAATTAAAAGTAATAAATAAGGATATTACGATATTGAGCCCATTTACTAATAATGCATGCATAAAACGCTGTGGCCTGATTACATGCATTAGAAACAATTAATTATCTGTAAGGAATGTTCGGTGGCATCTTCTTAACCGGGTCACCTCCGGAATTCCACACGGCCTCGCCTCCGCGCAGCATCGTTTTCTTGGGCACCTCGCGTGCAAATCATACAATCAACAGCGTCGAAAGGAGCGTAGAAAATCGCGTAGGAAAAATGAGGAAATTTGCACGCCACAAAACTCCTCCTATTCTTTTTGTGAGAAACGGTACGCGCAATTAGGTATGTAAGTGTTACGTGGTCGTGTTGTTCTGTTGAGTTATTGTAATAATTTGAGACGAAGGAGAAAAATTAGCGCTTACCAGAGTAAAAAGTGTCGTATACAGGAAAAATAGAGATGCACGAGAGTTCGGTTGTGCTCGTCCGACGTGGTACCGTTATGGATAATGTTCGCCGTTTCCTTCCTGTCGAAACAATAGGTGTTTTGTATAGGTAAACGTTGAGGTGTATAATCTAAGAATGTATTAGTGCGTATGAATGCAGTATGCTTGTGCGTGAATATGTATGTAAATGCGTTTGTTTGTGTACAATATGTATTGTAAAGACAATTTAGACCTCTTACCATTCTATGTATTGTCGAACTGGGAATATGGGCAGACGCGTGTACAATTAAAAAAACAAAAACAAAATAATCGGGGCACAAATATTGTTAACGGTTATAGCTCCCGAACGCGCACTCATCTATTTCGACAAACGCGGCGTGCGTTATTTCGAGTATATTACCAGAAGATTTACGCTTGAGGGAAAATTTTGGTATGAGTTAACTTCAGCTTCTAGCGTTTAGGGATAAACTTGACAAATGTATCGGTAACGTTACACGTTTTAGGGACAGGAGGGTTGATTTGTCGTTTCAGGTGGTATTTAATAACGGGTTACAGATATTTCAAATTATATTTATGTAGAATTGGGAGGGTTGATGGTTCGTATTGCGAATGTGGTGGACTGGATACAGCGCATCTTTTATTTGAATGTTCGCACACTGATGAGTGACTGTCGCGTAAGGAAACTAAAGCATTAGCTAAAAGGGGTTAAATTGGTCGAACGAGTCGATCGAATGAAAAATTTTTAGTAACGGCGCTAAAGAATTAGATAGAAATAGAATAGAATTAGTGTTGAATTATAGCTATTAGTATAGTTGGGTTGTATATATAATGTAATGCTACACAAAGAAAATAAAGTAGTCATAATAGCTAATTGCACTTAGATAACCGAACAATTGCTGAATCACCTGGATATTTAGCTTATTTATATATACATTTTCGATGTATTAACATTTCTAAATTAGATGATGTATAAATAGTTAATTTAAATAAAAAAATATTTAAAGTGACTAAACTTTAGTTATTATACGATGAACTAATAACTTGTATTCAGAACTTCTACTACTATAGATATTTTATCCATACTATAGTTAGACAATCCGCCTACAAAATAGAAGGATTGTCCATATAAGCCGAAAAATATTCGGAAAGACATTTTGTTTGGATAAATCAACTAAAGTAAAGAGATAAAACAAAAAAAGTTGGTCTTCGTGGTTTCTAAATTATTAGGTGTATTTACTTTTTGCGTGCGCGTGCAGGAACTTACTCGGTACTATCCTTCCCAAATTCAGTGTTTACTGCGTTGTTAAAGTTAGTGGCTCTTATTAATTGTGAAGTGCTAATTGTGTATTCATGGTAAAAGCACATAATGCTATCAACAGCTTATTACAAGATTGGACTATATCATTTAATAGAAGATCTTGAAAGTAAGTGACAAGGTAAGCAGCTGAAAATTAAAATAAATCTAAATGAACTGACTTTTAAAGAAAAAGTTGGAGGCAGGAGGAAATATTTAACCATCGATGACCATATATGACTTTTAACCATACTAGTTACGGATGACGTGGAGTAGTTAAGGAAAGTTGGTAATATATCTTTTAAATTTAGTTAGGAGTTTCAAAGCCTATTATAATAAAATGTTGAATTTATCTTTGTTTGAAAACAAATATAATCCATATTTTTTATGATGGTTGTATTTTGTATATATTAGGTCTGTTCCGACATGCAGTTTTCGTATGATTCTTGATCACGTGAACGAATCAGGTAACTACAATCTTTTGTATGATTGATTCACGTGATCAAGAATCGTACGAAAACTACGTGTTGGAACTGGCCTATAGCATACTCATTTTACTGTTTTAGAGAGTTTTGTTGCAGATATACATTTTAGGACTTTCTCTTGTTATTAAATTATATTAGAATTGTGAAATTTACATTGCCACCGATACGTAAAAGCTTTCATTGACAAGTGACAGAAATGTAATCAGAATTATAATTGCTGAATTCTGGCTTAACAGCAATAATTCATTGAAGTTCAACTTGTACGAAAAGACAGAAGATGAAATTAATTAATTAACTGAAATTACGAAATATTGTAACTAGTGACGCTGTAAAAGCTGATATAAGTATCCACCCGTTAGTTTAATTGAACCTTTTTTTATGCGAAACGCTTGAATAAATTTCTATTTACTGGCTTTATGTCTTGTATTTATTTTTAGTATTTAGGTATCACACATTATCATACATTCATTAATATAAGCTGTATTATGATATTATATATTATACAGATAATCTTATAGGCGCTACAGATATGCATAGAATCTCACCATTAGTGTTATTCCATAGAAGTAATTTTAACTAATATATGTAATATATAAAATAAATAAATAGATATAGCAAAGTAATCTACCAGATGATACACCTAATCTTCTAGTTTTAAAAGTTTTACTTGTGTAGCCGAATCAGAATCTCAGAGAGAATAGTAAATATACCTAAATAAATTTGTAAAACACCTATCTGAAATAGCTAAAGAGTCGAATTATAATAAATAAAATGACTACTTTTTTTATATAAAATGTCTAAAAAATGCTTTTTATTTTACTATCCTTGTAGACAAGTCAAACAGCAACAATATTAGTAAAAACAATCAATTGTAAATAGATATTTTAACAATTTTAATTGTTTAGCTAATTTTTGACTAAATAAATTAGGTATTACATCTAATCTTTGTTTAGTTTTACCACATTATTTTTCTCTGTGTACAAGGTAGCACACAAGCCGGTATTAAAAAAAAAAATTATAAGTAAAATCAAACTTTACACATCCTAGTATCATCTAAGTATATTCATTACTTCTTAATCACAAGTATGCCCTCTCAAATGTTCGATGGCATGCGTAGCGAGAATTTCTGCCTGCTAGAGGCTAGAGGACGCTCTGACATTAAAAAAAATTACGATTGGATAGTTAATCCCTTTAATCTTTAATGTGACTGGAAATGCAGGAGGAGATTGTTGCTTGCATGTCCTCTGCTGCGATATTGGTATTTACGGTGCTTCGTTTAAGTGATATAGTGTGCATGAGACTTTAGCACATCAATTATGAACTATTTTGTACGATAAAGACAACATTTAAGTTGAAACACATACGATTTTTATTTATAAAAAGTTTGAAAATGTGAAACCGTGTAAAAACAACATAAATAATGATATAATTATCTCAGGTAAGTTAAATGAGTTGGCTAACCTTTTTCGTTAGTGATTTCACTTTTTTTGCAATATCAATTCATCATAGAAAATAAATACGTTTAAAATTTCCGCATTTTCCAGACATTTATCTGTGTAGTTCTATGCTTAATAGTCGGGTGAATCAGAATGTGCAACAATTGAAGGTGAAAATTACTGGGTTTTCGGTTTGTGCCATGAATACATATTGACTAGTAACATTTAGTACTACCACCTTATAAAATTTTCCGCCAGTGAACGTCAACTGATCGGCGGTCGTTTACAACTTTTCTAATCAAACAGATTTGCCGAAGATATATTAAAATGAATATTAAAATTTATATTAGTATTAAAATAATACATTCATTTTTAGGTTGATGTGGGAGCGGAATACCTTTTAGAAGGAATAAATCATCAGGTATCACGGCAGCAGGTCAGATCAGGACATCGAATGGGGGTTCTCGTACTTCGAATTGCGAAGAATGGCCCAGGACAGGAACATATCTCGGGAATATCATCATTGCAGAAAATTTACCCAACAACTATATAGGTAAAATGTGGGTGAAATGAATATAAATAAGTTAGTTTTAAAAATAACCATGATTTTTAGATTGGACTTTAGAATAAATAGGAGTTTATCAAAATAGCCGCTAAATTTTCCAAAAAATTAATTTTAACTTTTTAATCAGTTCATTTTGTCTTCTCTGTATTTTTATATTTATTTTATTTGGTAATAACAGTAGATTTCAGGTGAGCCTCAGCGAAAATAGAAAGCAACGGTTTATAAAGCTCGATATAAGCTACAAAGGTGCCAAGTTTGAATCCGATCGATAAGTGTCACCTCGTAATGTTCCTTTGTTAGAACCGGTGTTAAACTGAAATTATAATCAGTTAAAATTTGGTTGATTTATTAAATCAAGTGATTTTAATACATATAGCAACACAATATCTTATTTAATGATACGTCAACGAGGTACAACAGGGAACCAGTGCCATTCATTCAATTTGAATAGCACGCTCTGACAATATCCACACCAAAATAAACTAACTTCTCTCCCTCACCACTAGTACAACGCCATCTGTCAGAATCGAGTGACGAAAACTAATTTTCAGAAGTGCGGTTAGGGTCCGCAATTATTCTACTTCCTCGTACGCTGGCCGACATATAACATTTCTTCACCGGTGGAACGCGAGAATGTAACTATATGTATAAGGGAGGCAGTCATGAGTGAGAATACTTCAGGGTCCCGTTCCCTTCGGAAACCCTTTCGGAATGGTGTAGGGTGTCGAGAGCAACATTGTCTAAATCCACAAAAGGTTATAGTCGCAGTGCGAAGCCCCGTTATCGATACTTTATTGACGTCGGCGTTGTCTGTATCTCCTTCTATTTCGAGCCCGTTTGAGACCGTTATTGAAACCCTATAAATGGAAGACGTCTCCTCCAATAATATTAATGACATCAGCAGTGACCTCTGGTTTGCTATATGTCTGATATATTTTGTGACTACCGTATGTCATGTCTCGTGAATAACAAATAAGGTAAATGTATACACTGAGATAAGAGATTGAAAAGTTTTACAACTTTTGGTTCTTATCATGTTCAACAAAAAGAATACCTTTTCTCAGAAAAGTGTTTATTGTAATTGAAAGTAGCGTGCTGTTTTGCCGGAAAACTATTTTCTTCTTAAGTACATGTTTTTCGACGAAAAGTAACCGTATAATTAAATGTAATGCACCTTAGTTTTGATTAATATTTTACAGTGTCTTTATAACTTCTGTTTAAGTAAAACAATACACATTACATATTCTATTGTTATTATTATTTACATATTTAACAACATATTTTAGTTTCTTTTAAGTATTATTGAATTATAAACAGTATTTTAAATAAAAAGCTATTTTAGTTTTATTCATATTCCCATGTGCATAAGTCTCAGATACACAAACAATAATGAACAAAAGTGAATATTTTTTACGCGAGATTAAAGAAATTTCAGAGATAATTGGAATCTTTTCAGTTAATGCGGATTTAAGCTGGTTTTACACTTGGCAAATATTTTCATCAATTTGTAGACTTTAAAATTGATCAATTTGTAGTTCTTGAACTAGAACTTGTTGCCGTTTTACACTTGTCAATAAATATTAGGATCTTCATAGAGATTAATATCTATTTCTTAAAATAGAACTTGCTACTGTATTACATTTGTCAATTAATAGAACTTGAAATCGGGAATATTAGAATCGGTTAGTTTCTTTTGTAACGTTTGGAGTGGTAGCGCTCTGTCACAACAGGTATATTATTATTTCTTGGAGTGATGTTGCATACTTAAAACAAAGGCGGGTAAAAGGTTTGAGGTTAAGCATTCTCTGTCTCGAAGATTTCTTTGTGGTTTTATGGTGGATTTCTTGATGAGAGATACACATACAAATCTGTATTGGTATAACCTGTGGTATAACTGAATAAACTTTCGCGTGCTACAGTCTGGCTACAGTTAACAGTTTTGTTGTTGAAAGATTTGAAATATATTTCTACAATTACAGTAAGTGTTACTGTAAGTGTTACAGTGAAGGTATCATATATACATCTGCAGACTTTAGGAACAAAGAGGGATATTGTAGATTCTGCGATGCGAAATGTGTACAAGTGACAATTAATTTTGCTTTGGCAAGTATTGCACTTCTTAAAAAGGTATCCTCTTTTGATATTGCGTTCTCAATTAAAGTTAAACACTTGGTGAAAGTGTTACTGTTCATTCTCAAGAAACACTGAAATTGTTCTGGATCTTGTTTAAATTCATGGTGAACTAAGTTCAAATTTACTTTTTTGGGAATTAGCCATGGTCTGATCCACCACCGTCTTGTTGGTTTCAGAGTAGCTGTAATCTTCATCACTTCGATTAACATTAAGGAAAATACAGTTTTCCTTAACTTAGACAGTCTTTCTTGCCATCTTCTTGATATAACTTTTTCCATTTTCTACAAGGGCTTTTATACAAAACAAAAAGTATATGTACAATTTAGAAACCTTTTCAGTAGAATCAAATAATAACTACCAATAAATTATTAAATATACAAATAGTAAATATCGAAACTAAAACAGGTGGGTGCAATAATACAATGTGGATGTAACCAAATATATATAACATGACCAGAAGTATAACCCGACCACAATTGCACAATAGTACTGCGAACTATACCTCGGTAACCAGGTTATAACATTAATCTGAGTCAATTATTTCACGAGTACCAATTATGGAAATTCCTACGGAATTGAAGATAATTTGATGCAAAAATAGAACATGTTCTAAGTATGTTAGTTTCTAGAACTTGACCAAGTTCTTGAAATCAATCAATTTCTTGACAGATGTAAAACAGTTGGATATCATCTTAAACTTGAACAGAACTTAAACTAGAAATTGAACTTAAAATCGAACTAGAAGTTGACAAGTGTAAAACCATTATTGACATCAAGTCCTCCAAGTCCTAGTTATTGATCTAGAAATTGACAAGTGTAAAACCAGCTTTACTTATAAGCCAGGGAACTTTACAGTAGTATATAGCGCTTGAAGGTTTTAAAACTGTTATACATGTGGGAAAAAACGATCTTGTTGTTTTCAGCCGTTTTTCATCCATTTGGTTACACTTACTAAATTATTACTTCATTTACTAATATTAAAAATATTCCTGTATTCAATCAAACAAATAATTTGATTGGTAGATTTATTTGAAGCTAGTGCAGTATTTATTAGTTTAACTAAATATTTACATGGAAGTAAAAATAAATATCGCATTTTATTTTCGTATAGCAGTTTTCTCCCCCATATACGTACAGCAGATGAGCAGATATATTTATGTGTAGTAGAGAAATTGTCGCATAGATAGCGCATCTCTTTTTTCATTCCAGTAACAGATAATATTTCGCAGAAAATAGAAGCCATTGAAAGGACGATTTTTTTAACGGCACACTTAGAGTATTAGGGTGGTCACTGCAACCAACTCCTCAATACCACTAGGATTTATAACATTGTATCGCCAAATTCCTCCTTAGTGCTTGGGTTTTTGGAGATAATTCATTTTCATTTCGATTGAAAATGATCACGGCATTTTGTTGTGTTTACGCTTAAGTCTAAAATTAATAAATGTTATAAGAAAAGGAAAAACCTCTTGTATCAAAATGCTTACAATTTTCTACTAATCTGCATAGTTTTCAAGTTCAAAATAAAGAGGACCTGAATCAACTGTCAATATCTTTCACTTAAAGGAATAAACTGTTTCAACGAAAAATATATTATTACCAAAGAAATGCGTGAATTTAAAATGATATTCCTTTTCAAGGAAACACCAAATCATGTTGACCATATAGAAAACGCAAAAACTTTTGGCTTAATCCAACTTCTTTTAAATGAAAGGGGATATTTCTCTCAGTGTACACTGAGGAAACGATAGACACGAGGGTAGACATTAAATTAATAAAATAGGTTTTGTTAACAAAATATTGTTCAGTTACCCAAAATTATAGTTAACATAACAAGAGAAATATAGTGAAGGCAATTATGTTCCTGTTTTTTTGGTACTTCTACTTTTTTTAATTTAACACACTCATTGAGTTTACTTGAGCAAAGTGTTCTTCAATTAACGAAGTGAGCGTTACTTTTTCCTCAAGCCTATGATGCTAATTTTTCTAAACAGCTATTAAAAAACATTATTGTAATGTATTGTAAAAATCTAGTTTATATGTATATTTGCTTCTTGCAGTTAGTTAATTTTATATAATATAAAGTGCCTCCAGCATCAAGGGCCCTGCGCATGTTAATTGAGTCCACTGTCCATTCAAATAAATATATCTATGTAAAATAAACGTATTAATATTCGGTACTATGGTATATTATTTTTAAATTAAAGTCCACATATTAAAAATATAACATTTGCCGACGAGAAAAATAAGTGGTGAATGAAAAATGGATACATTAGGAATACAAGTTAGGTAAAAGTACCGCCTGTACTTACTAGGGATTTCAAGAAAGTATTATTTGCTGCACACCGATTCTTCATTAGGGCTACAGACGGAAGTCGATCCAAAAAGGCACATTTGGCTAATACTGCATGAAAAACGGTTGGAGCATTTTTTTTTATAGCCAATACCATCACCGATATTAAAACAAAACATGCGATATTATTGAGTAGCCTTTCGCAAGAAGCGTATAAATTGGTAATTAATTCGCTTTCCCTGCCAATGATGGAAGCATAGGAAAAACGAATACAAAAAACGTTTATTTCTTGAAATAGTATACATTAATAAATACAATACCGTAAATGTTAGAACTGATATTAACAATTTGAGTTCTATTTACTCGTTCCTCTTAAAAATATCTGCAAATAAAACAATTTTCCCGAACTAATACTTTTCAATTGCACTCTACTTTATGTTCAAACCTTGTATTTTCGTACTTATTTAATTATTCTTAGCTGTTTGCGTTTGCGCCCCAGCGGTTTGTCGCAATATGGCGGTTCTCACGAGCCATATATATTCCGAGAGCTAATTCTAAGTCATAATTATTCTCCAAAGCTAATTCTGCATCATAATTATTTTCAAGATCTAATCTTCAGAGACATTTTTACGCTCGAGCGCTATTCTTGAGAATCATTTATTTGAGAGACTAAATCTTGAGAGTCATATTTACTTTGACAAGCTAATCCCAAGAACTATATTTATCTTCGAGAGCTAATTTTGAGTCATAATTATTCTCTAGATCTAATCTCGAGAGACATATGTACTTTCGACAGCTGTTCTTGAGTATGTAAATTATACTGAAACCTAATCTTGAGAGTCGCATTTACTCAGGAAAGCTAATCCGAAGAGCCATATTTATTCTCGGAGGCTAATTCTGAATCATAATTATGCACGAAATCTAATCTCGAGATACATGCTTACTTTCCGAAACTAATTTTTAGAGTCGTATTTATCCTCTATAGTAACTAGCTAGAATACACGGTGCACTGTTGAAAATATTATCGGTGTTGGCGTTAATTTTGCGCTAGTCAAATATTTTAGTGTTGATTTTTACAAACTTTGCCAGACGAGTTGACTACGTGTGTTTAATAGAACAGAAATTACTAGAATTTCGTGTGAATTCTTTGTTCAGATATGAGGATTTACTATTTTTCTAGACATTCAGAAGCGTCAACCAATCAAAATTTTTCCCTCGGATAGAAATATAGAAACCCCACCTAATCTAATACGGTATTGCATTATACGCACCACGTGCATTGCACGTGTATCTGTTTTTGGGTTTGTTTCTGCGTATTAACATATATAAACAAACCACCAGACCTGCAAAGTGTAACCTTGTGTTATTAAACGTTAATTCCAGTATGCGTGAAAAATTTCAACATCTTAAAGATGTATTGAGAACATCTATTTACGTAATTAGTTCAGATTTGAGTCAAATAGCATAAACATTCACTTAATTTTATAATGGTTCTCAAAAAATCGTTTTCAAATTGGCACGTTTAATTGAAACCATAACTTTTGAATAAGTGGTTCTGCATATTTATAATTGAGAAAACGTCTTAAAGAGAGAATATTATAGCACTAAGAAACAAGAGTTGCGATTTAAAAATACGTCGTGTTTAGAAAACGGTGTGAAATCACCCCATAAATCGCATTCATTTAGTTAAACAGCTAGTAAATTTGTCTAGTCTAGATCAAATAAAATGTGACTAGAAGTATTTTATAATTCCACGTGTCAGTTGGACAAAATAACCCCCTTAGCAATAGACAATACTTGACTATCTTTGTTCGTCAAATTTAAACTCGTATAGTTCTCGACAAAATAACACGAAAAGAGTGTGGACTTCTCCTGACTATTAAATTAGTCAAAAAAGTGTTAAATATTCAACAGTGTGGGTGCAAAAAGAACACCTTCAAGTCTACCAAATGCTGAAAAATATCGACACCATTTGTTTTTGAGTCAACGAAGAATTAAATTTAATTATTCTTACACACATTTTCAACACTTCAATGTTTTAACTCATGATAGGCTACCTTAACTTGAAAGTCTGGGTCTTCGAAAACAGGTCTCGGTAAACACATTTCTAATTATACCTATTTTAAACTTAATTTAGCATTTCCAGACATAAGTAACCCTTCTGCGAAAACAACGAAACTAAAATAAGCTTCTAGGAGTCTGTTCCGAGATTTTCGTCAATGAACGATTTCGTAACAGGTTTTCATCGACGTACCACGCGCGACGCTCAAACTAAACAAAAAGGAATTCCAAAGGAATGCAATAATAAAACCAAAAATACCCTCATTACGATGGTCAGACGATGTAACACACTTTGAATAAATAAAATAACGTTGCGCCATTGTTTTTCTATGGTGTTTCGCGACCGTTTTTGAAGGCTGCCTCAAACGCTATCCAACAATACGCCTCGTGATTCGATCGCGCGCTATTGAAGCATAAAATAATGTTTATGTAGATTCCAGAAACGATTAACACTTACGTAATGAGGTCATTAACAAGTTTTGTTTTCTCGACGACGACACAACGTGTACGGCGCCGGAGTTCGTGCCCTGAACGTGCTTTCGGACCGGATACGAACGCTAAATTCAGGGAAATAACGCGTCTGTTACGACCCAACTCCGCGGACGGAAAACGGGCGGCAATAAAGAAGTCTGAAAGCCGATCGTTTCGTTTGTATTACGACCGACCGGACCCATTTCGATTCGAAAGTATTTCGCGTAGGTATGACGATAAAAGCATACGTAACCGTGCGAGGATCCGAGAAAAGGAAATATCTACATACGTGCAAGAGATAAAGTTGATAAATCACTTCGGACGTCCGTCACATAAAAATAAATTTCGTTGTGGAGAAACACATTGATGTGGAGGATTTAATATGTATGAAAAGAATTGTGTTTGAATCCGCATTTAGGAACGCTATCTTGCCACATCCCACACCAGCAATAATCAATCCTTTAAGACGCAAATAAGATAACACTTTTTTGTTACTACTTCAGCACTCAACTCCAAATAGTAAGACAATAAAAGATATATAATGCGCGTCAAAAAGTGTACTTCATATGCAGAGGCGGCACGTGATAATTGTACTTAGGGCTCAAAACCACACAAATACAAGACGCACCTAGGCCTCTTTCAAACGAGGCGGTTAGTTGATTCCACTAGTTCAGGGGCCGGCAAACTTTTAAGCCGGAAGAGTCATCCGCAATAAGAATATCGATTTCATGAATTTCAAAGAGCCACAAATTGTTATTTCCGCTTTAACATTTTATTTAAAATTTGAATCATATAAGAAAGGGGTTATTAGATACAATACGGCGTTACTTATTATTATTTATTATTTTTTATTATATATTTACTACGTTAAAAAATATGGTACTACGCTAGAAAAAACAAACAATGAAACTATATTAAGAAAACAGTGCGAAGGAAGACCTTGCATTTCTCTAGAAAGTTTTGGTAAATCCGACATATAAGTGGTAGTTTTTAGTTTAAGGCTCGACTCTAAATTTTGATTAGTCATTTGGCTTCTGAACTTGTTCTTTATTAAGTTCATGGATGAGGAAACTTGCTCTCACGAGTATGTTGACCCAAAGATCGTTAGCTCCAAAGCCACTTTTTCTATTTGGTCATAGCATTCCGGACCACAATCCCAGGCATCGAAAATTAGTGCCTCAGGTTTGGCCATTTCTTTTAAAGCTGTCCACTTATGTGGCGATACCAAAGTACATTTCTGCCTTTTGTAGCTCTTCTAAGCTACTGGTTAGGTTCATCAAGTATCGAACTCCACAAATCTTTGCTTTTTAAATCTAGTAATTGGATTTCAATTGAACCAGCATTGATACCAAATGAAGCAAAATTTAGTTCTTTGCTGTTTGCTTTGAGAGGATTCACAATGAAAGCTGCGGTAGGCTAATTTATTTTGAACTGATCAAATCGTGCAGCAAAGCCATCCTTTATTGTTTTGATCGTTCTTGTGAAGTAACTGGTATCAATAGAAGCACGGTTTCCATCCCGATATTTTTTAAGGTTTGGAAATATATGTACCCATCTCCATATCTTAAGCCAATAGAAGCAATTTATTAAAAAAAAAAAACTACTTCTTCCAGTAATGAAAATGCAGTGTTTTCCTTTCCTTGAAGCTTTAGATTTAGTTTGTTGAAATGCATTGTAACGTCAGTCTTTCAATTCAGGATGATCAATGACCTTATTATTATGAACGTGATAATTTTAGGCAGACATGAGGAAAAACGCTTTAAAACAATGCCTCGTGAAAGCCATCGTACATTATTGTGCATAATTAAGTCCGAGTAATGGTTACCCATATCATCTAATAATTCTTTAAATTGGCGATGATAGAGAGCCTTAGCTAGAAGGCTGTTCGTAATATTAATAACCAAGTCCAAAACGTCAACTATTTCTTTTGGGAAAGGATTGTGTACAAAACGCTTCCTGGTGAATTATGCAATGAAAAGAAAGGATTTCATGGTCAATTTTACTTTTTAAAATTGAAATGAATCCTTTGTTTATCCTAGTCGTGCTTTTTGCTCCATGAGTTGCAATGGAAACATTGCACATGCACATATTTACAAATAGTGCCACTTGCGCTGTCTTTTATGTCACAAGACTCAGTCGCAGCAATTGATATTGCCGAACTCAGTTTTTTTATCCTTCAACTGTTGTTGTATCACATCTAAAGCTATTTTAACAGTTCGATCTTGTTCTGTTTTAGCAGATAGTTGAATATCTTTGATTTTTTTTAGAATTTCAGTTTTATAGGCTTTCACGGTCGGTGTCAGAATCCTTACTGGATATAAAAGTTTTCGGGCTGATATGCCGTGGTCTAATTCTTGTAGATGAAGATGCCAGCCGCAGTGTTTGGCGAGACGTTGACATCTACAAGAATTAGACTACGGCATATTAGCCCGGAAACTTCTATATCCAGTAAGGATTCTGACACCTGATGTGAAAGCCTACATTCATTCAAAACTGAAGTTGTAGAAAAATCAAAGATATTCAACTATCTGCTAAAACAGTACAAGTGGTCCACTCATCAGACAACTAGTGAAACTACTACATCACCGTCCTGAAGATGCCAGCCGCAGAGTTTGGCGAAACGCTAACATCTACAAGAATTCGACCACGGCATATCAGCCCGGAAACTTTTACATCCAGTAAGGTGTAATTTCGGTTTTGTTTTTAACATCACTAAACAGATTCCCAGACGCTTTTATAAAACACTGCTTAATATAATCACTGTCTGTGAATGGTTTTCCTCGTTTAGCTATTTCAAGTAAAATTTTGGAGCTAGCCATATTTACGCTGTTCGTGGATTGTGCCCAATTATATAACAAGGAACTTGACATTTGAGTTATTTAAATTTAAGTTTAAAATTGAATAGATTCATTTGTGTCTGTCCGTCTAGCTTTTAATTTTTTTTAGGGGAACTTAAACATCCGTAGTTGTCTTTTGAAAGAGCCGCATGCGGCTCGCGAGCCGCGGTTTGCCGATCGCTGCACTAGTTGAACGGACGGTTGTCAAGGAGCATAGTGATGTAGTAAATGTTCCCATTCATGCCTGAAATCTTTCACACGAATTCAACCTGTGCTGCTCGCGTTCCCATCCTTACAAGTTGACTCTACACAAAAGACACTAGCCAGCATTCGTTTTTCACACTAGTCGCCTAGTTGAGTGTTTATATAAAGCAATGGAAAGGGAATCCTCTTCGAAGGATGATTCGCGACATACGAAAAAAGTTAAAGAATTTATCTTCGTGTATAAGTAGTTTTGGATACAGCGGTGAGAAAGTCCCGTCATGACGTTGAACCTACATGTCAACTAGGGTGTGAGCCTGAGGTTCTGTACCCTTTCATCTCTGATAGAAACGGCACGATCAAACCACTGGGGGTGGGTGTTGGGAAGTAACTTGTGATAAGTTACTCTTCAGGGGAGATTGATGATCATCATTTGAAACTCTAAACCGAAGCTAAGTAATTATTGAAATTTTACCTTACTAGAAGGTGTTGAAGGCGGTCGTCAGGTTAGCTCCCATCTCCCGATTTTCTAGCAATAGATGGACCTACACTTTTCTTCTACTGGGTTTCCTTTTTTGCATCTCTTCTCGCAGGAGAACAAGCACAACGAAAGCTCCTGCTTCCTCAGGTCCTAGCATCGTACTGACCTCTCGTTGGAGATAAAAATTTATTCCACAAATTGCTTGAGCAAGTCTTCACGCGACACTCAACTATTTGAGGATCAACCAGGCAACCTAGTGGAATCAGCCAAATAGGCTTTTCTAAAAGAGACCTTACGTCGCTTGATATTTAAATCCATGTATTTTGTCAATTGGATGTACACGAAGTTACCAAAAATAAAAAAAAATAAAAAAACCGAAACATTACAGCAGGCAAATGGAATTATAAACAAAGCAAAAGTAAACTGGTTAATTTGTAGGAAAAATTGTTAAAAATAAAAACTTCATAAATTGTGGGGCCTAAATTAACCAAGTTTCTTAAACCTTCCAATATAACCTCTGTTTTCAAATCAATTAATACTATAAGAAACCTTCAAAGATTGACCATGGGATATTGATGAGGAAGCCCGAATGTTATGGCGTGAGGAGGATTGTTGCCGATTGGTTTCGAACATTTCTGTCTGACCATGCGCAGTATGCTCACGTTTCCTTTAGCTCAAGAAATGTATTTTTATTCTTCTGTTCTACCGACGTGTTTGGGAGTAACTCAAGGTTCGGTTCTTGGCCCAGTACTGTTTTTCCTTTTTATTAATGACATAGTGGAGTTCATTCATTATATGTCGTCGACACTAGTGTGTGTTCTCCCGGTTGAGCTGTGTGAATGATTTCAACGTAATAAACTGCAGTTTTTTCAGCCTCTTTTACACTTCTCAATCGAGAATGAATTTTGACGTAAACACTACCTTGAATGACGACCTATTAAAACGCGAAACAGTGAGAAATTATCTAGAAGAAACCTGAGCAATTCATGTTCTCCGTGTAGCACAAGCAGGCTTAAAAGAATATTATACCTACGTTTCGTGTACCAGCTTTTTTCTTTGTGCTCAAAGCAAATAACTTACAGGACACTTGATCGCACACAACTAGATCCTGTGAAACTTACTCTTTATCACAGTAGCAAGCTCTCGGGAAAATTGACCAACCTCTAATATTCCGAATAGACAAGAAGACAAAGGCGGCAGCTCTCATTATAACACCATTCCAATTATGACATAAATCGTTTTTTTCTAGGAACAATAGTGTTTTAGAGACTAAAACCTAGAAATCAATTCTTGGGAAAAACAGAAATTGATCCAATATTAGAATAACTGTACTGGTTTGGTACATGAGAAGGAGTGTATCTCACCTAATCATGTCAAAACCAGGGAATCGCGAAAGTGTCAAAGCAATAATTGATTGTATCTTTACAAGTCACTGTAGATACAGAAACCGTCTGCACAGATCGGGTTCTCTGATGAGATTGAATGGCTGCTGTATTTGGTGGACGAGGAGACAATTGGGTACATTTTCTGCCACTACCCTGCCAACACAAGAATCAGGTATTCGATTTTTAGGAAGGTTATCGTTTTCCAAAAAGCTTAAGGGCTAACTTAAGAGCCTGGATTTGTTGGATGAACTTTAAGATAATAATATCGATTACTATCACTTAATCAAACTGCGCGAATAATATTTTTCTTGCCTAGATTTTAAAAGTTTTAGCAATGTGTAAGTGCAATGTCGAGATAATTCTTAAAGCCTTCTCGTCAAAGATACGCTCAAAGAATCTCATAAAGGCGACCTCTTCTCCGTGCTATATTAATTTCAATTTCAAAGGGTTTTCATTTAGAGGCAAACAAAGCTCCTCCAAAGAAATGATAGCAAACACGACATGCGTAATAAATTTCTATTAAATTCCCCATAAAATACGAAATTGGGGCGAATGTTGGAATGTTTACGTACATGCGTACAGCCGCACACACTTTCTACCGAATCAGACAAGCAAACAACAACGCGACCCTCATCAATACCCGCAAAGTTATCTCTTCCTCCTGCCGACGTGACAAGGAGGACAGAGAACAACAAGTCGATCTATTTTCGGCCATCAACGAGGCGACGCCCACGAATTCGCGTCACGGTCACACAAGAAAGGAACGAAATCAAGACGTCGACGCATCGACTACTATGCAGAATAAGGGTCGTTCTGCTCTAGTTCAACGGCATTGATGGCAACGTTGACGACGTCCCGGCGCTATCCGGATGTGGGTCAAGAACGACCGACGCTCATCCGTAACACCGAAACGTCGGACTAGCAGAACACGTAACAAGGTCAGGGCAGCGGCGAAAATTCCACGATCCGATCGGCAATACAAGCAGGAGCTGCCATAGCTCGCCCGTCAAGCCGGTATTGTGTTCGCGCGCGTACAGTACGAGAAAAAAAAAGTACCCACGGTGGCAGCTAGTAGAGAAAAAAATGACATGAACATAATTTTTACGGGATATATTGCGAATACCTGGCTGTACTGAATAAAAGAAATGAAAGGTTTTGGGATAAGGTAGTGAAAGGACGTATAAAAACGCCACGATCGAAAAAGTGAACATACATCTATTTGCAAACTTCTCCTAGGCCCTCACCACAAACTGCACTAAACTGGACGTACTGCTGTGGTCTGGCACCCGGGTTTTCGGAAATTCAAATTTGTATTTTTGTTCATTCCAAATTACCTTTATCAATGCAATGATTGAGTTTGCACAAGTTTAATATTTTATTTTGAAAAGATTTTGTTAATAGAATTGTTTGTTAAGTTTAATGTAATTGTTCAGTTGTGTATATTTATTTCATTCGATTGTACATATTGCCTTCGTCAGTATTGTTTATTTTGTAATATTCAAGAGATTTTCTTTGCATTTCATGCGTCGCTTTGGCACGCAATTGTAAATTGTTATATGTATGCGATGTTTGGGCCCCTAAAAGGTAGTTCCTTAAACGATGCCGGAGTAAGTACATGCTTTTTATTTTTCTTTGATGCCATTTTGGTTATTTCATTTTTATTTAATATGTTGTTCGGTTAATTTGAAATTTTTATCATCTTTCTAGGAACTCATTTAATAATTGCTGTTGTATTTTATTTGTGTACACATGTCAGATGTAAGATCAGTTATTGTTATTTGTTTTAGAAGAGATTTGTTTTTTTTTAGTTTAAAGAGGTTATTTTTCCGTTTCTTAGTTTTCAAATTAGTTTTTTTTAGTTAATCACCTCGGTTTAGGTGAAAAGTAGCATTGTGCTTGTGATTAAATTTCGATTATATTAATACACTTGTTTGTCCACGTTTAAATTTATTTTTGTGTGTTTAAATTTCGAGACCACGTGGATTTTTTGTGAAATAGGATTTTCTTCTAGAACAAATTTACCTCTTTTGTTTGTTAAAGGATTTGCATCGTACTTTTTTAATTGTAGAGTCTAATGCAGTTTTTGTTTTCGGCCAGAATCTTTAATTCCCGGTTTCATTTCTGCGTCATTGTAATTAAATGTTTTTTTTTCTTTTTTTATAATAAATTTAATGATTGTTAATGTCATTCAAAATTTCAGTTCTTTTATTTTTGATTCAACCTTTTCAATTTTAATAATTAAAGATAGTCAATTTACTTACGCCCACATTTTACTTTTCAAGATTAGTATAATTGTGAGAGTAACCCTGAAAGTAGATAGTCTTTTGCGCCCTTTATTTTTTTGCCGCTGAGCTAGTAAATTTAATTTTTTCATTTTTAAATTCATTTTGCATTTATGCTTGTACCATCAGTACACAGCAGTACGTTTCAATTGCAAAGCTATCGTCATGAGCAGAAATACTGAATTTGACTGAAGTTTGCAGTAATATCAGTGTCACAATTTGAAGTATTTTTGTCGTATATCTATTTACCGCTACTTGGTGGAAGTATTGTTACATTCTGAATCATTAAATAATTGGAATAGCTTAAATACCACCTTAAAAGGTATAGCCAAATAAGGTACTCAAAAATAATCAAAGATAATCAAATGGACTATGTATGGGTTCTTAGTCCTTCATAACCCTACTAAAAAAATGCTTCAACCCATACGTAATGTAATAATGAAAATAAGATTACATATTTGGAATATAATCAATGTAGCTTTTGTAGGGAAGAATCATTTGACTCTGCACTTGATAACTGATTGCGCTTTCCTTTTAATGCTGTCAAGTGTATATGTATGCATGGATCTATATGTATAAACGGCCGTATAGATTTAAGATTTCAAAGATGTCCCCCCTCCCACTCTGGGGGGGATCAAGTTCGGCACCATTCAGTGAGCCCCCTACATTATAACATTTCAATGTAACAATGTGATGTTGCGCCAGCTGTTTAAGGTTTCTGTGACACCCCTGTACTACCCTCAGAGTCAAATCTGACAGCTCGCAAAGCTTTGAGGGCAGCCTGGCCGTCGGAGATGGTTTCTACCATTCCATTCTCGCGCAAGTTAGTTTGAGATGCCTTCAGCACAAATCTGGATGGAGATTATTTCGGCCTGAAAAATGACGGGGGAGGCCCCTAGGCTAAAAGCTTCACCGTCCCGCTCTCCGTCCCTTCAGATTCCAATACCCGCGCCATTACGCGTTTTCAGCCTTTACGGAAAATGGTCTGTTCGATGTAGTTGAAGATGCTGGTATGATCTCTGACTTTGCCGATGAAACCCTTGCATCCACTACATTTTGCTCTGTGCTTGCCCTAGGGTTACTTACACCAACTGCAGCCGGAGAAGCCCAAGAATGGTCTCTATAGCAGCCGTCAGCGTCGAGGACATGAGCCCCATGATGCCCGTCCAATCGATAATAAAAAAGATGTTTTTTTAACGAAAATTATATTTTTATTTAGTATGGTTCTGACAGAAAAATGTACATCCATGGTTGAAACATGGTACAAATGTTTCTTTTATGAAGAACTAATAACTCATTACCTTATTCAGCTAGCTATTATCCATATAACTTTCCATTTAATTTAAATATCTAAAACAGAAACATTTTTTATCTGTTGTAGATATTTAAATTAAATGTAAAGTTATATAAGCAAACACAACAATTCAATTTTAATTTAATTCATGATAATCTTAAGTGCAAAAAATTCTGACCTGAAGATATTCTTGTAAGGAACTAAACTCGTCACCAAATTATATTAAAGAATTTGTAAAAATTAGAAGTTATTTTATTCGTTTTCTTTTCTTCTCCTGATCGCCGAAATTTAACTTAATATTTAATAACCTAGCATCTAAAAATATTTCCACCAAATAGCCGAGACATATGTTAATCTTTTGAGCGAACGCATTTACGATCTGATTTTAAAATGGCAAACAAACATAGCATCCGGCAGTATCTATTGCTGGCAGCCGAAAACATGTAGTTCATATCTTTTATTCAGTAGAGCCGGATATCTACAATATATAAATCCCGTGATCTTTTTCTTTACTAGCAAACACCGAGCGGTTACTTTTTTCTCTTACTGTACGAGGAAAATTTGTAATATTGACCGAGTTGGAATGTCCGTTGCAACTGTATTTTTATTAAAAGTAAAAGTTTTCTCCGCATATAGCTTTTCCATGATATGATTTTTGTTTTGCATTTTAATATAAAGCCATTGATTGATGACCACAAAAAGGAAATTGAAGAATGATTTACTCAAAAAAGAAAATAAACAGTGAGTAAATATTAAGCTAGCAGCGTAGGAGTCGTTTTGAGATTTGTGTGGGTTTAAGTGCCAATAGTTACAGCTATGACACCCACAACTCCACTTCTTCTAAAAGCATTTAGATTGATGTTCCTATACGTTGACGTTAGTGCCCTCCTGTGGATGTTTAGCAATGATTAAAAGAAATCTACCTACACTGAGAAAAGGATTTCGTTAATGTTAATAAATACATATGTATTAATTCAAAGAAATTATTGTTTTAAATAGTGGCAAAGAAATATTTATTAAGTGCTATGAAAAGATTTATTTGGAACTAATAGTCTTTTAGCAAACATATTTCTCCTTTATGAAAAACACAGCTTTGACTTGAAAACAATCGATATTAGTCGTAGGGTAAGATTTCTTTGTTGATATAATAAAGCATTAAATAATTTAATAAATTTAATATAATAAGAAAAGTTACTGTGTTGAATTAACAAAATGCTCTTTGATTTTTTTTTCTTTTGTTATTATGACCAAAATTTGAGTTAAACCAAAGCAATTTCTCGGGTTCTATAAGAAAGATTTTAATTTAAATTAAAATTTCAACTTGTTCTAATTAATAATGAAAATGGTTTCTTTAATATTACTAGAAAGTTAACACGTTTTTTCCATTCATCTAAAAATACGGTTAGATAGACAAATTTGAAGCCTTAAATCAAATTACGTTTTGCATTGTGGAAACTGAAGAATTGAAGTTCGATAGTAGCACATCTATTTTACGGCAGTTTTCTCGCTACATAATACAGCAAACACGTTAAATACTTACATGTATTGCAGAAATTGTCCCATAGATGGCGCATCTCGTATTTCATACGAATAATAGAGCATACTTGGCAGAAATAGCAAAGTGAACACGATTACAAATTATTAATCTGGTATATCCACTAGATAAATATCAAAGAGGAGCCGTGGTCGTTGAAAGGATGACGCCCTTAACCGCATACTACGACGGCGGAGTGATCCTTGCGACCCCCAATATGCGGGACTTTGAATAAAGTAAAATTTGGTTCATTTTTTTAAGGCACAGAGATAGTTGCGTTAACAAAATATAATTTTTCGTGTGACACGTTTCAAAGGCTTCGATTGACTATGAGTGTACTATTCATTATAAATTGTAACAATAGATATATATTATTATAATTGTTTTAGTAAGTTGGAAATAAAATGTTATCAAACATCACGTGTATATCTGTATATCGCGGACATTTTCAGCATCTCAAAGGACCATAATTAAATGGATGCGATTGGAATAGCTCCTCTCGTCTAGAGTCGATCAGCTACTACTGATAAATAAAATAAATAAATAAATATTTTATTAATCCTAAAACCGTAAATGACATAGTACAAGTCAGCTCACATATAAATAAACAAACAATACAATAATAAACACAAATATATATTAAAAAATTTCGTTTTGACAAATATAATAATTGGACAGTAAGAAACTCGGCCGTGTAAAGGCAGCATTTGATGAAGCAGATTTTTAAATTCTTTCTGAACAGACTTCTTGAGGAAATAGTTCTTATATGTGTAGGCAACGTAATTAAAAAATGTATCAAATTGTATCAAAAAGTAATTGGGCCAAGTGCAAAAACAAATAAGTGTTATCTTTTCAGTGTTTAAAATTATTGAAGATGTTTGATTCAACAATTACCTCTACATCATCAGCATAAAGTGTTACGAATTCATTGAGGTGATCGGGTGAATCATTAATAAACATTGAAAAGAGAACGGACCTAATACCGAGCCTTGCGGTACACCATAATCCATGGCATAGCACTCAGATACGACATTTCTCAATTTAACAGCGATAGTTCTATTTTTCATGTATGTTTCTATCAATTGTAAAGTAACAGCCCTAATACC
>RXPK01000789.1:0-94895 GCA_004143645.1 Protaetia brevitarsis
TATTCACTAGTGCCGTAAAGGATCATTACAGCACTAGTTGCGTAATAGAAATGGAACATTAACAGATTTATTTTCAGTTGTCACATTGCACAGAAATGGAGATGTCATATTGACATTTTGTAAGCAAGTTTGAGGTTATTATATTAAAATTCATTGTGAGATTTGATATTTTTAATTAATCTTTGAAATAGTACACTATTACTAAACATTTATATTAACGTTTGAATTATCTTTCGAAGTGATAGTGATACCGTGTGCAGTAGAAACATTCTGTTGAAAATTATCGTTCTCTGCGATAGTGATATTGCTTCTGTTGGAGTACTCAAACTGTGAACCATTCCAGAAGTTCCAGGTAGATTCACATTATTTTCCTGTGCAAACATATTTCCAACATCAATTTTATTTTTCATAGAAGAGGCAACGTAACCTTCAGCAACAGCCGTGGCTTTTCCAGCCACCTAATCGTTTTATAGTTAAAATATCACCTCCAGTATTTGCTATATGTGTCGCACTGGATCTTCTAAAACAATGTCCTGTATAAAATGAGGATCTGGTAAATGAAGAAAACTGGCAATTTATTTAGGAAATTTCCCATGTGTTAATACCGATAGGGCTATTAATTAAGCAGCCATGACGATAAGTTAGAAAAAAACGTTTGTGTGTAACTGTTTTAGCCGCAGATTATTATATTTTTTTATAAGTTCGATGCAGTTTACATCAGTCACTGCGAACATTCTGGGTACATTGTTTTTGTTTTAGGTATGTTGATATAATGGATCGGAATTGTATTGAAGATCTTCCACACATATATTTAATTAATTCTTCTCGCCTACAGGCTCCATTATATCCTATTATCAAAATAACTAGAATATAAAGAATTTACAAAAAATAACGAATAAAATCAACACTAACCTTTATAGTAAGTATATTTTATCATCGGCTTGTTTCAAAAATCTATGAATATCTTCTTCTTCTAAAATTTTAGATTTTTTTTGTTTGATAACCTTAGATAGCCGTTTTATAATGCTTGAAGTTTCATATATTTTGAATATATCCACATTTCTATGTACACATTTAAACACGATCTTAACATCGAATAAATCGACCATAATGATGACGATTTATAATCTTTACGTAGCATTCAAAATAAGCAAGTAAAACGTTCTCAGAATAGAAGAATTTCCTTTTCTTTACACCATTTTTCAAAATTTTTCTATCGATTTTGATACATAGTGTACGATTTCTCCGGAGTAAATTATTAAGGTTTTTTGAGCATTTGCCGTATTTCAGGCGGAGTGATTGAAAAAGTTGTAGAACTCATATTAAAATATTATAATATAGTTACTTTAGTAATATAATATATAACAAATTTCAAAAATGTGTCAATTTTTAAATTAACTTGTCATTTAAATCTTGTGCCAAACCAGGGTGACAAGTGGTGAAAATCGCCACAAAATTTCCCTAGATTATCAAATTTTTCTCGTTTGCTTTTACAAAAGAGAAATTTTAAAACTAATTGCAAAAAATAGCATAAAAGACACGTTTCATTTGACATTAAAGCACTCATTCAGTTAAGAAACTCGTGGCTACGCCACTCGTTTCTTAAACTCTGAATTCGTACTTTGAAACGTCAAAATGAAACTTGTCTTTTAATATACTATATTGATACTATAGTTGTAAGGAATTAATAGTGGGATTCTGTGCGTATTTGTAGCACTTGTAAGGTTATTTATAAGTCTGTAAGCATCCTTAATACATGTTTACAGTCTTGCAGATAATCTTTTAGACGCTACAGATATGCATAGAATTTCACCCTAAGGTGGTTTATTTTGTAGTGTATTCAACTTTTTTTTTAATTTATCATGACTAAAATTAAAATCAGCTGGTTTCTAAAATTCTTATAGACATATTTGAACGAAATATTTACAGAATATACCCCTCTATACAAAAAAAAAATACGTAAGCATTATGAATTATAGTAAGTGTTCGAATTGTCCGCCATTCTGTTGTAAACATAATCGACACCGTTTCCTTACATTCTGAACTGAGTTCACCAACTCAAGCGGAGATAGAGAGTCGAACGCTTGCAAAACTGCGGCCTCTAATTCCTGTGTTGAATTGGGAGAATGCTTAAACGCAAGATTTTTTATTTTTCCCCAAAGGAAAAAATCCAATGGGGTTAGATCTGGTGACCTTGCCGACCAATGTATCGATCCCTGATTTCCAATCCAATTGTTACCGAATTGTTGGTTTAAAAACTCATTAATCCGAGCAGCATTGTGAGGGGGTGCTCCGTCATGCTGGAAGTAAACGAATTCAATTGGTTTAAGGTATTCATCTATGAGAGGTTCAATTAATTGTTGTAAAATATGAAATAGCTTTCGGAGTTAAGAATTCCGTTATATATGTAGGGTCCAATTATCCTGGCACGGAAAATTCCTACCCACACATTGAAACTATATCGTCCTGGTTTCTCATTTCAATAGTACATGGGGATTTTACGCGACCAAGTATAAGAAATATATCTGTTAAAAATTCCCACACTGCTTACGTTACATTCATCCGTCCACACACAGTTTGGAGCAAAATTATGATTTTCTTCACACTTTTCCAAAAACCATTGACAAAATGCCATACGACGCTCCAAATCCGCGGCAAAAAGGTAATGCACTTTCCTTGTCCGATAGGGTTTCATTCTATACTTTTTTAAAATGCGCCTTGCCGATGTTCTTACTAACCTGTTGTTTGTGCCATCTCGCGAGTGGAATGTGTTGGGTTATTACAGTTTCCCCCAAAACGGCAATTTCTCTAATTCTTTGTCTCTATTTTGAGCCACATAATTTTAGTCTCGGTTTTTGAAAGGATCCAAAATGTATTAAATTTTTATTTAACCTAGTGAACATGTCTCTGAATGGTTGTTTTGTCTTTCAGGATATCGTTCATAGTAAATATTACATGCAGCTTCCGCATTTTAACACTTTAACATGTCGTATTTTTCATAGTTTTCATACATTTTTGAAATCTTGAATAATAAACCACCAGTAACATTCATTCAAACTGACATTTCAAAATATTTTGACAATATAAAACAAATACGCGTATTGCTTAGTTACAGCCAGAGCCACCTTGAAATACTGTTAAATTGCAAACAAAAAATCAAATATCTTGAAAATCCTTTAAATAAAATATCAAGTGTGTTATATCATATTAAAGGCAATTTTATCTGCTTTTGAATAGTGTAAAAATATATAGGGTGTTCCATATAAAAAAACACAAGTCTTGATAATATCTCAAAAAAAAAAAACGAATTAAAAAAAAACAAATTAGAGCATTGAATTCTACGTCAAAAAGTGTCCTAATAAAGTTCTTATATAAATCAAGCATTTTCACGGGTTAAAAAGTTACAAGGGCTTTTGAAAATTGCATATTTTACGAAAACGCTCTGTATCTCTTATATTACGGAAGATATAAAAATACGGACTTCACCAATCGATTTCTTTTTAAAATCGAGCTCCAGAAGCATAGGTCAGATTTTGTCTAATTCCTTCAGAAATATAAGTTTCCTATTAAAAGTGTCGAATTTGGCCCACCCTGTACATATAAGAATTAAACATTTTTTTTGCCTGTTATAAACAACACATCTTCAAATATTTCCGACATATTGCTTTACTATATGTAAATTTTTAGTGCATATGTAGGCTGGTGTGGCTCCTATATAATATTATTAAGGCGAATCTGGACGTCCAAGTGTGCGACAGAGATAAATATATCGGAAAAGTATTCCGCGCTTTTTGGGAAAACGGTATGACCGATTTTGAAATTTTAAACTGTATTTGTCTTAAAATAATGTTTGAATTTGTGCCAACGTTTTATTTCTTTTATTTTCTATGTATTTAAATTTTTAAATGTTGTAAGTTTGTTATTAAAAACAATTTCTAAAATCGGCTCAACGGCGCATGTGAAGATCAATGTCTTAATGACAAAACTTTTTTAATTTTTGAATTTGGACTAATAATAACGCCCGAAACAGAATATTCATTTTTCTTTTTTCCATTAAATGCCGACAGGCCGCTGGCTTCTATCGTAACCTAACGCACAGACCGGTGTTTGTTTTGAGAACGTATCTACGTACAGATGGTCTGCTATGGCATCACGTAAGGCATAAATATAAGGATATTCAATCCTGCTTTCAGTTCTGTCTTTTTCTGTATTTTACACAACCCAACTACTCCTACCTATGTTTAAATAAGTGGGAATTCTTAAAATGTGTAAATGTTAATAATAGATAATGTATCTATTTTTATTAACGAGTCATAATTATAAATACTAAACCACTTCAATAATTTCCTTGATGCCAATGGTATTACGAAACAGAACATCAATAAAATGCAAATAAAAAAATGCATACAGCCATTTTTTTGACTGGGTAAAATGTACCTATAAATTACAATTTCTTTTATATCTGCTTAGATTATATACCTTGTATCATAGTCATTTGTATTGACCGCCCTAGAATTATTTTGGCGCACTGAAATACGCAATGACAAAGTAATAAAATGTCTAGGTAAGTAGATATGGAACTTACATTTTGTACAATAGAATATTAAATCTTAGAAGAAGTCTTTTTTCTTTTCGCGCTGATACGAAGATGCTTCGCCTTTTGACGAGTATCTTTTAACCTTTTTTAGATAATGCGGTTTGCTACTTGTAAGAAAGTAAATATTCTTCATACAATAACTGCAGGACTAAGTCAGTTCCAGAGAAAAAACTTTAGAGGTACTTGACTACAGGTGTGCGATGTCTGTGTATGTGTGTTGAGTGAGGTTTATGTGTTTGTGACAGTGTGTGGCACCCTGACTCATTTATCACAAGTTACCGTATAGGAAGTTGTATTGTAAAATCATAGATACAGGTATAGAATAATACTCAATGAAACGTAGCGAATACTCTAGACAATCTTAGCAATTGATTTTGGGCACATGTAATATAGAAGGCAAACAATTCATACCATTCAAAAAGACAAGAGGTATCTTTCTTTCGATCTGACTATCGCTTGAGGTTTATTCCTGCAATCACGTGTTCTACAAATGCTCTTCACATTTGTGCATACCTCGAGATAATTCAGTTTTCGGAAAACAGCAGTTACTCAATTTACAAAATAAGTCACTGATTCTACTGATTCATAGTACGGATTATTATATTATCACTGCTATAATTATGTATTTCTGAATTAATAGTATTTTTTGTAGCCTAGTAAATCAAATAAAATTACTGATAGTATCTTATTAATTTGCTTTTTAATTTTGATTTTTCTAAAGAAACCATATGAAATAGTGTTACCCTATACATTCAAGTTCATATGACAGACTAACTAATGTTTTGAAAAGATCTGATTACTCGAACCGGTATCATTTCTGTAGCGCACTCAATTCGACGAGTGTGCTACCGTTCTAGTTATGGTTGTCCCGGCGGACGAGTTCAAAGAGAAAAACGCATTTTCCTCTTTCGGCCGCCATTTGCTATCAGAAAGAAATGAAAAAAAAATGTTTTAGTATTAGTAAGGACCGCTGAACCGTCGCCCTTGACCACTTTTTTATTTTTCCTTTTTGGAAGCCAAATAAAATCAAACAAAAAATTAAAAAAAAGAAAATTAAAAAAAATAAAACGTTGGCGCAATTTTAAATATCTACTGTTTTCAAAACAATCTCTTTATCAAATTTAAAATATTCTGATTGGTACGTCTAAAAACAGCGGAAAAAGATCCGCGCCATCTCCTGGAAGAGAATCTCATTAAAAGGCCGTCCAGATTCGCCTTAAATAACCTCACATATTTTCTCTTAAATTGCAGCATTAATAGTGCCATTTTTATTAGTACTACAATTCCCGATTCAATCAATTCCTCTATAGAAGATTAAAACAGGGCATAGGCTATAGCTAATCTTTCCAATTAGAATAGCGAGCCTCAGGATATACACCCATCCTCCTATATTTCAACCGTTTGCTATATAGTTGCTACCGAGTGCAAGTCAATGCGACTGGCGGGCGGTCAAACGTGGCCTGCTTCTTAACGAACAGCACATGACTGACGGGCGCAGGTTTGACCCGAGAGACGATCGTTATTTTCTGTATGCGATGCAAATTCTTACAAAAGGCGTGACGCACAAACAAAGTGTCTCTAGCTGGTAATGACATTACAGCATTGGTGTATGTATGTATAAACTGCATTCGGATATGAGGTTTTACGCGGTCGTGTCTTCAAAATATTTTCATGTCATTCATATTAAAAGGCAACATAGGCACAGCTTGGACGTCTCGAATGTGATTAAAATGATTGATTTTGACGTGTATGAGATGGCATCCGTTTTGGTCCGATTAATTGTGTCGTCTCCTACGGCCACTAGAATCTATTCATTAGACATTTGTAATTTATTATAGGCCAATACCGATTGTATCCATAATTATCAAAGATTTTTAAGAAAATACTGTACGACAGGATATACATCATTTCTTAAACAGGACAAACATCTTCAGTGTCTTGCAGGAAAGGAAGAAGTACCAACAGGGTCAAGGAGCAACCTGGTGCACTGATTAATTTATCAACGAAGCTACTATCTGCAGACGAAACAAAAGTACTTGCCTTAGGGATGAACTACCCTAACATTGCACCCAAAAGAGTACCAACAGAAGAAATCATCACGGAGGTAGAAGCAGCGATCAAAGGAATTCCGAACATCGAAGCAGACCTAGTGCGACATGAAGTAAGCAGAGCACTGAAGAAAGCAAAGCCACCAAAACGAAACCTATCCAGGGAAGAGAAGAGGTGGCACTTACAAATTTGAAAGCTGAAGAAGACATCGTTATTCTCAAAGCAGATAAAGGGAATGCAACAGTATTACTAAATAGAGAAGATTACCGGAAAAAGATGAATGAACTACTTGACGAGAACTAACCTACAAGGAAATAAGAAAAGATCCAACGGAGAAGATCACAAAAACAACAAGGGAGAGCATAAAGATTTCATCGATACCTAAAGAGATGCAGAACAGATTGCTACCAAGAGCCGCTAGACCACCCAGGCTGTATGGAATACCAAAAATACATAAAGAAGGTGTGCCATTAAGACCGATTGTAAGAAACATTGGATCACCTATCTACGATTTGTCGAAATATTTAGCTAACTTACTAAAGCCATATACCGGACAAACTGCAACGTATGTGAAGAATTCGAAACATTTCGTGGATATTCTGTCTACGCTAAAGACATTTTAGTAAGTTTCGACATTATATCGATATTCACTAACATACCCACGGAGGACGCACTGGCCTTACTTCCAGAACTTGGACTACAAGAAGACATCATTGAATTAGTGAAACTGTGCTTATCCACGACATACTTTTTGTATGAAGGAAAATACTACGAGCAGAAGAACGGAACAGCAATGGGAAGCCCCTTTATCACCAGTAATAGCCAACTTGTTTATGGAAGCATTTGAAGAAGAAGCCCTAAGTTCCAGCGATATGAAACCCAAGTGTTGGCTGCGATATGTCGACGATACTTTTGTAATATGGCAACACGGAGAAGAAAAACTACAACAGTTCTTGGAACACATAAACTCACAGCATCCAGCCATCAAGTTTACCATGGAGAAAGGACAAAATGGAAATCTCCTTTTCCTGGATGTTATGGTCAAGAAAACAAAAGAGGGAATGCTACAGCACGCAGTATTTAGAAAGAAGACGCACACACTGCATTGCAAGATCTCACCATCATCCGATGCAGAAGAATACATTAATACAAACATTGCTATCCAGAGCCGAAACCATCAGTGACGAACAACATCTTACCAGTGAAAAGATACATTTGGAGAAAGCACTAAAGAAGAATGGTTACACTGACATCGACATAAGGAGAGCCACTAAGAAGATGACACTGGAGACAACTACAGAATCACGAAGAGGGATGGCGTGTTTACCTTACATAGGAGGAGTCACCGAAAAAGTAGGCCGAATTTTGAAGAAACTTAACGTACAAGTACGCTTCGGGACTGCAACGTCGATCCAGCAGTATCTACCGACCGCAAAGGATAAGATACCCAAGGGGCACACAGAAGGTATCTACAAGATAACATGCCAATGCGGACAGTGCTACGTCGGACAAACAGGAAGAGCCATCGACGTAAGAATAAAAAGAACACGAGAGTGACGCAAGATTAAGAAGGACCGAGCAATCAGCGGTGACAGAACACATGCACGACACCGGACACAAAATGGATTTCAAGAATGTAAAAGTAATAACTACCACCAAGAACTACGGAAAAAGACTCATCAGGGAAGCCATAGAAATAGAGAAGAATAAAACCGTTAACAGAGAAGAAGGGTACCACCTTAGTAACACGTGGAAGAGCCTACTACGAAGCGTCACGGTCAATGGAACGGAAACTACACGGTTGGATGCACCAGGGGCGTATATAAGAAGAATGTCGGACCATGGAGAATCAGTTCAGTTATCCTGAAGAAGCTGCCAGTATGAACAGCGAAACGTCGAGCGAAAGTTTTGATACACGGCGAAGCTGTTAGTTATAAGTACCAACAGGGCTATTTACCACGTACTAAATGAAATTGCAACGGGTAATTAACAATGGACAACCTACTGTTGCTTTACTCATGGATTTGAGTAAAGCGTTTGACAGCATTAACTATAAAAAATTGGATAATACTAAAGGGTTGTTTTTTATTTCGTCGGTGGATTCACCTGTTGCAGTTGGTAACACCAAGTAACGTTCTTAAATTGCTGTTTAGTTTCTGGTGGTGCACCAAAACACGTTCTGAAATTTACCACTTTAACCAAGTGGTGCCACCATCGCGCAACCGATTTTGTGAGATGGTGAATTTGATGTGGTGAATTAGCATTAGAAGTTGACATAACCTCTAAATTGAAAAAATATCAAACAAACATGGAATCACTTTCAAACATTTCAGTTATTTTATCTGGACCCTCTAACATCATCTTTGTTACCACATACCATATAAATGGATTAACAAGGTTCTCTTACATTTTTGAAGAAAATTGCGATTTTATAATATAATATCACAAACATAAGCGTTCGAACACAACATTGAAGTTAGATGGAGGTTAGCAGCGTTTTTAAATTTACTGATGGTGGATGCACCAGTAAAACATCAACAACTGACGTCATCTTCAGCGTGGGCCACCATTGGTGTAAGCCACCAAACAATTAAGCTGAATTGGAGAACAGGTCCTATACTATTTATTGACAATATTACAAGCCTAATACATTATCAAAAAGACTACATCACCGATGGGTGTTCTTCCTGATGTAGCCTTGTAAGTTGAATTCGTCTTCAATATTCGTGATCAACTTTGGATGTGAATGCTTGAGAGATTCCCATTATTAGAATTTAGGGTTTTGGAGAAAATTAGGTATTAATTATTATTAAGAATTTGGATGACACATTTGACGTATGTACTATGAGATTCAAAATGATTGTCGTAATAAAATTTAATGAGCGAAGTTAGCTACATACAAATTTCATACATTAAATGAATTTTCTTGACATTTAGCGACATTGGCGTTCGTGTTGTAGTATTTTTCGATTATTTATCTTATAATTTTTTTCAAACCGTTTATATTTACATCTAATATCACCAACAATAGTATTTCTGAATACTGTGAGAAAATAAGGGGATTCATCTGTGGTAATAGCTCAACAAACTGGTAAAAAATCAATATTAATATTAAATGAAATAAGTAGTTTATTACATTTTATAATTTTATAGGCTTATCATACACTTCAGCGCAATGAGCTGTCAAAAGAAAGTTACATTTTCATCCCTATAAAGTTTCTACGGTACAGGAATTATTACCATTAGATCACGATAGGCGTTTGGAATATTGTCATTGGTTTAATAACAATTTAAGGGACGATGACTTGCTAAACAAATCATTTTTCTCGAATGAAGCCTGGTTTTATCTAACAGGCTATATTAATTCACAAAACTATCGTATCTGATCTGCAGAAAATCAACACAAATTTCGAGAAACGCAATTGCATCCCGTAAAAGTTGGAGTTTGGTTAGCTATGTCCAGGCAACGAATATTTTCTTCGAGGAAACTGTAACAGCCCAACGTTACCAACAGATGTTGGAATTGTTTATTGCAGAGTTACAAGAAAATGAGCTTGAAGCAGGTTATTTTCAGCACGATAATGCTCCAGCACATACTGCTCGACAAACCTGCCAATATCTTCAACAGTTTTTTGCTGACAGGGTCGTTAGAGCAAAAAGATGGCCACCAAGATCGCCTGATCTAACCCCATTAGATTACCTCATGTTTGGCTATCTCAAAAATAGGATCTATAGAAACCGCATGCATACCATAGAAGAACTGAGAGATGCAGTTTTGTCACTTAATAATTATACTAATTGTATGTTATAATTTAAAGTAATAAATAAATTTAGTTAAACACCAGTTAGTACTGAATTGTAAAATCATAATTTAGTAAAGTTAAATTAATTACATTTCATTTTTACAAGCAGAAACACAAATCCATAGTCGTTTATATAATGCGAGTTCAAATATAGGTTACGTTTTCCTTATTTATGACAGATCAGTTTACTTTCTTGTGTTCCAACACTGACTTAGTTCAAACCTTCATTACAAAGACGCGGCATATACCTACACCCTGCTACTATCTATAGGAGCGGAATTGACAATCATTTTGAATCTCATAGTATATGACAAACATTTAATTTTGTTGGAATGCGAGGCAAAGCTCTCTTACCTTGATCTAATCTTATTTGACTAATCGTCTATAGAGAGTGGAAGGGCTGATGATGATACGTCTGTTGTTTGGGATTTGAAATTCGTGATAACAGGGTTTAATAGTTTAATTGAAAATGGCTTTGATACAAAGAGTAGCAACTTTAGATAAAATCGGTTACCTACTTTCAACATAACGGCTACAACACTTGAACTGGGAAAAACGCGGGAACTAGAATACAAAACACGTTCACAAGATCTATGCTACCAACCTTAAAATATAACATTTTAATTGTCTATTTTTAACAACGTCAGCCATAGAAAAACATATTCCAATTGGCAGGTTATACAGAGAGGTGTGTCACAAGGATCAATATTATTGACATATTCTATTCTAAGCTTGATATGCGCCAATGAGCTTTCCGAAGTCAAGACAATTTTATATACAAAAACAAAATATTTACGCTAAGTTCCTTGGCATAGTCCCTTGGATGGTTAACTGAACTGGAAGTCTCATGTCGATTCCCTCAATGCAACTTTATCATCGTAAAATTATGCTCTAACAACGATATCTATAAAAAAAAATAGCTATTTGAACCGAAAAGTCTACATATAACTGCTGCTCTCTCACTGTTTATAAAGTTATTTTGGATAAACGAAATTTGGCGCGAATTTCAAGGTCAAATTGCGCCCCCTAAAATTGAAGTTCCACAACAACAGAAAGTGTCTTTGAGTAACACTAGTTTATAGTCCACTAGTAACACTAGTGGTCTATAAACTGGCGAAATTTGATTAGAAACCACGATTTACAGTTCGCGAAGTGCGCCTAAAAATATTAAAACATTTAACATGAAATTAATTGTGTCAATTACTATTTTGACTGGGTTTTTTCTCATTTGTTACAGAAATGTATTTATAATACTGAAGTCTTTGTTTATTCTACACACATTGTTTTTGGTAGATATTTTACTGTAGTACTGGAGGAATTCTTTTGACCAGGCTAGAGGATTAACCTATAAAGTTATTTGCCACTTGTAAGATAAACAAAACGTCAGAATTTGCCGACCGATCGGGTTATCTTAGGCGAACATATCATTAGCATAAATTAGCGAGGCAAGAATGTCACATCTAAGAAGTACACAAAAGTTACCTACTTATATTTCCACGAAACAAATATTTTTTCTTTATTTCTACGGTTTTCCTGTAAGAAGCCGAGGGTGTCATTAGCATATAAATGTATTCACGTTTTAGATATAAATTGGACTTTAAGTGGATAAAAGTCATCATGGAGTACATCCAAAGCAAAAAACAACCCACTCAGTCTTTCTTTCATTGCACTGTAAAATATATTTGAAATTAATAAATATAATGGTAAATAAGTAAGTGTAAGACACTTTATAATAATAGAATAACTCTAATATCCAACAATATTGTTAGCAAGGATAATAAAATTTGTTCAAACATCTTATTTATGCACTTACAGTGATGGATAATGGACCAGCTAGAAATAGTGGAACGAGTGCCAGGTTGCAAGTAGCTGGAGACAAAATTGGGGATCCGTTTGAAATCTCTACGATCCGAAGAGAAGATTTCGCATTCCACAGGGGCAAGGCTCAAGGTGATGACGTGATGCAATGCAACAATGCTCCATCTTCTAGGACCTGTAGAGGACATCAAGGTAAGCACTTTTTTTTTTGTTTATAATCGTTTCATTTGTATTCTCATATGAAATCTGTCACAGTTTTAAGGGATATATCTTCAGTTTTATAATTCCTTGTTGGAGTAATGTTGGAGAAAAATTGATATGATCAAGTTGGGATCTTTCATGTGTAACTTTAAGGAAAAAATTTTAATTTTTTTAAGGCGTGTATTTTTTTTTTTTGGTTTTTACGTGTATAATACGGATTAAATACGTGTTATACACGTAAAATTTTAAATTGGCCAATAAATTGCGCAATAAATAACTAGGTGTAAAACGGCTTTAAAACAATTGAACCAACATATGAAAGATGAACTCACTCGGTATTCAAAATTTCCTGTGTTAAACCATACCAAATTAAACACCAACTTATATTCTGTATATAACACGGATTAAATACGTGTTATACACGTAAAATTTCAAATTGGCCAATAAATTGCGCAATAAATAGCTAAGTGTAAAACGGCCTTTAGGCAGATTAGGTATTCAGTTGTATATATTCGTGAGAAAGTTAACGCGATTAAGGTGGTGCATATTAAAAAAATAAATTAAGCTATAAGTTTAAGCTCTGTTTGTTGTGCAGATAATTTTAAAAATATTTTTGATTCTTGTAAAACAAATTTGCCTCTGACAGTAAAGCAAAAACTGTTCTTTTCATAGGTAAAACATCCTTTCTCTCTCTAAGATAAATCATTTTTTTTCCAAGTTATTGCCCCTTTAAAGTGTAAAAATATCGAAATTTTAATCTTTTTTTATATTTATACTTGTTAAAAGTTGATGCAAATTGCTAACATTACATCCGTAATTGAAAAAAGGTACAAATGTAAACGATGATGTAAAAAAACTTAACAAAAAATGTTAAAATTTATTTGAAAAATTGTGTTTTCTGCATTTGAAAATATGTCACTTTGTTTCTCAGTTTTGAACACCCTGTATGTTAGAATGTAAAGTGTGCGTACCCTGTTAGAGTTATATCTATATTCATAACATAGCAAATTTGGAGCCTCTATTTGCAGTATTAACCGAGATATTAATTTCTCAATGATGCAATGATTATGACTAAAAAAAAAGAAAAACTTAAATAACTCAAAAACTAGTCTGGAGTTAGGGTACATTCCAGAAGCCTGGGGAAGGGCTAGAGTCACCTTTATACCAAAAGCAGGGAAAAAGGACATTACGCACCCTAAATCCCACAGACCTAACAGCCTCACGTCATTCTTTTTGAAAACGGTGGAAAAGGCTGTAGATAACTATATCAGAACAGACATCTTGGAGCGGGTGCCATTGCACCCCTGTCAGCATGCCTATCAAACAGGCAAATCCACTGAGACTGCATTAGTGGAGCTGACGGACCAAATCCAAGATGCCCTGACGAATAAAGAAACCGTAGTGTGCGCCTTTCTAGACATAGAGGGTGCTTTTGACAACACTCCACACGAGTCTGTCAAAAAGCATTAATATAGGGGGGTAGACGGTGTGACTTCTAGATGGATGTCGCAACTACTGTCTACCAGGTCGGTGGAGACGGAGGTGGGACATAAGACCATCTCGGTTAATACGACCAGAGGATGCCTACAGGGGGAGTTACATCCCCACTTATGTGGAGCCTAATAGTAGACGAACTCTTATGCGGACTGACGGATCTAGGCATATCCTGTCAAGGGTATGCTGATGATATTGTCATACACGCAAGAGGCAAATTTGAGAATACCCTCTGTGACATAGTTCAAAGAGGTTTGAACTTCACGAGAAGATGGTGTCAATCGATGGGACTCAATGTCACCCCACTAAGACAACCCTAGTAGCATTTACCAGGAAAGAAAATCCATCTTAGAACCATAAAACTGGATGGGCAAAATATAGAATGGAGAGCAGAAGTTAAATATCTAGGCTTTATCCTAGACAATAAACTTCTCTGGAACAAACACGAATTTGAAGTAACCAGCAAGGCAAAAAAGCCCTGATGGTGTGCAGAAACTTTGCAGGGAAAAATTGGGATGCAACCCAAAAATACTGCTTTGGATGTATACAGCGATAGTGAGACCGATCATCACCTATGCGTCAGTAGCATGGAGCAAAAGAACTAATCTGGCCACCGCGAGAATTAACCTCTCGAAAGTGCAAAGATTAGCATGTGTATGCATAACGGGGGCTATGAGAACCTGCCAACAGCAGCTATTGAAGTAGTATTGGATCTTGCCCCCCTCCACATAGTAGTAGAGGGTGTGGCGAAAAGAACCGCACTAAGAATGATCAAGGAAGGAATGATTAGGCATAGGCCTCAATCTCCTGACGGTGATCAAACCTGGGATATGCCTCGGGATGATATGTTAAAAAAATTTAGCTTTGTGAAAGAATTCACCATAAAGCTAAGTAACAGGAGCGAATGGGATCATAACACCATCTTGAACTTGAATAGAAATGCCATCAAATGGTACACTGATGGCTCCAAAACGGCAGAAGGAACTGGAATAGGAATATATGGGCCTAGAACTACATATTTCGAAAGCTGGGAAAATACCCAAGTATATTTCAGGCGGAAATACACGCTATTGGAAGATGTGTTCAGTTCATTATGGATAGGAACCATCGGAAGCAGGAGATTATCATCGTGTCTGATAGTCAAGTAGCCATCAAGGCGCTGAACCCATATGAAATCAGCTCCAAGATGGTCTGGGAATGCCTAGGGAAACTAAATGAGCTAGGCAAAAGAAATAAAGTAACCCTCCTGTGGGTTCGGGTCACACAGAGTGGAAGGAAACGAAATAACGGATAACCTCGCAAAAAAGGGGCTGGAATGCCTTTTGTAGGGCCTGAACCCTTTGCGGGTTAAGTAGCAGTACAATACTGAAGAACTAAAAATGGAAATGAAGCAGAGAAAATCCAGTTACTGGGAAAATCTCCAGGGAATGAGGCAAAGTAAAATTCTTCTGGGAACTTATAACCAGAAGAGGTTTACCGAATGCATCAACCTGAGTAAGAACAATGTTCGCATATTAACAGGAATACTTTCAGGCCATTGTAGACTGAAAGGACACCTGAGTAAGCTTGGATTGAAAAAAGATTGAATGCAGATTTTGTGGGGAACAGGATGAAACATCCATCCACCTCCTCTCAAACTGCGTAGCACTGTGCAACCCGAGGGCATTGTACCTGGGTGCATGTGAAATCGAAGAGGGAGACTTACCTAGACTGGGGCCCTCTGACATCCCACACTTTCTGAAAGGAATAGGATTGGAAGGCCAGCAAGAATAGGGGACACAATAGATCTTTTAGGTGGCAGGGTAACACCACCCTTCTATTACATACATACATACAACTCAAAAACGGCAACATGTAGCCGTAGGAATAGCTAATGAAAACTGACGTATTTATGGTCGTAGAATTATAGAAAAATTATAAAAAAATTATATCATTCTATTTAAAATAAAAAAGTTGACGTCCATTTCCGGTCAACCGGAAGTGATATTTTGGTTAAAGTATTATCACAAATCTAGTTCCAATCGAACAGATACTGGTGCCAAAATCTCAAATATAAGTAAATCATATAACATCATAAACTTTTAATTAACCACTCACCTGGAATATCCTGTATATTTAGCGATCAGTTTCATTCAAAAAATTTAATTCACATACCTTAACACATACGTTTATACGTCTCATTATTTCTGCTACCCACACTATAGTTCATGTTACGACATACACCTATACTTCTGTTCATTGATAAAACACAGTTTTCTCCGACGTTATAAGGTCAGGAAATCTGAATTTCAATTCGAATACTCCAATAAACAAAAGCGAGGCGAACGGTATATTAGTAAACAAATGATTCATGATGGATTGCGCTGCCGAAACCAATTAATACTTAGGCCCACATTAATTCATGAAATACTCGCTTCGTTTCAATATACGCATATTTTTTTTCTTGTACTGTTCGAGATGCGTTTTATTATTGAGATTGTTGTTATTACATCCTTCTTAACTCCTACATCAACATGGTCTCGAGTGATTTTTATTGTTTCGATAGGACCTGCCGCTTTCCTGTTGCTGGCCTCCGGTTTGGATAAGCACGGATCTAGTAGTAAAACGCCTTTGAGATACAGTCACCTCGACATAGCAGCGTCCGGCGGTGATTTTCCCAATCCCGCAACTGGAGCGCCTATCTTGGCGTTGGCGAATGCCTTCTTGCTGAGTTGATGAGGATATGCATACGCCCATTTGTGTGTGTGAATGAGAGACACTTGATCATGTTCTAAAAATACGTTATTACCGTATTTTGTGCGTAAGGTTATATTACATAATACGTATATTATTATATTACTATATTAATAATGGGAATAAATATATATGTGAACTATTTTATTGTCTGTTATTTTTGTTTACCTTTTTTTTTCTTGCGTGAAATCGAAGTATTGTTTATTGAAATCCTACACGTAGTATTTATTAGTAATGTATAAAACTGCTAAAAAAACGTTAGCAGCTACAACATGCTTTTGCTACTTAAATTAGCAGTTTAAAAGAACTGCTACTTTTTGTAGCAGTTTTCCTTAAATAGTGATATATGTTAAAACAGATAAAGTGTTTTCTTCTGTCTTCTGTTACCGCTATTCACTCAATATTTACATGTATTTAGATTGTGGACGACTCTATTTGATTCAGTAACAAGCGGAAATGTGAATAGCTTTATATACAGGGTGATTCTCAATATATGCGACAAACTTTAAGCGCTGATTCCTGAGATTATTTTGATCATAAAACTTTATAAGAACATATGTCCAAAATCGCTTAGTTCTGAAGTTGTACAATGTTTAATAGTAAGTCAACATAATTAATGTTTTTATTATAAATTAACAAAATAATTAGTAAAACAAAATTAACTTATACTAACTGTTGAAAATGACCGCCCCCAACTGCAATACAAGCTTCTATCCTCCGTCGTATTGACTGGCGAGTCCGTTCTAAAATACCAGGGGTATTTCGAATTGTTTGAAAAGTTGCGATAATAAGATTTCTCAGTTCATCGACATTTTCAATGGGAGTCGTATAAACTAATGATTTAAGGTGACCCCAGAGAAAAAAGCTCAAAGAATTTAAGTCTGGAGACCGAGGAGGCCACGGTTGTGGACCTCCCCGTCCTATCTACCGATCTGGATACGTATTGTCCAAAAACTCGCGAGCAACTAAACTAAAATGCGCTGGAGCACCGTCATGCATAAAAATACATTTGTAATCTTAATTGCAACGGAACTTCTTCCAGTAGTAGTGGTAGCTCCTCTTCAAGAAAATTGCGGTATACCTCGCCATTTAACCGCATCGGTAAAAAAATGTGGACCTATCAAGTGATCTCCAACAATTCCAGCCCACACATTGACAGAGAATTGATGACGGGCATTCACTAGTTCGTGCGGATTTTCTTCGGACCATATGTGATTATTATGAAAATTAATAATCGCGTTTCTAGAGAAAGTCGGTGAGGAATATTTGAGCCAAATAGTTAGGATTTTGTGCGATTTTGTATTGCATCCATTGACAAAAAAACACCCTTTGCGGAAAATCTGCCGGCAAAAGTGCCTGCACCCGTTGAATGTGATATGGATACAACAGTTGATATTTCAATATTATCCAAACTATGGCCTGACTAATGTTTAAAGCAAACGCAATTTTTCTGGTGCTTGTAGGAGGATGTTCCTCAATTTCATTTAGTACAATTAATTTAATTTGTGGAGTTCTCACTGTAGATGGGTGCCCGTTATCAGTCGTCCGTTTTTTAAAATTTCCCGTTTCACTAAGACGTTGGTGAAGACGGGCAAATATTGAATGATGCGGGATGATACGGTTCGGGTATCGTTCTTCATAAAGACGTCTAGCAGCACGCGAATTTCCATTGGCAAGACCGTAAACGAAATGCAATATCACACATCTCAGCATTCGTATAATTCATTTTAGAAAACAGAAACTGGCAATAAACTGAATGAATACTCTGACAACTATTGACAAATAGTGAAATGACAAATAAACAATTCCCTCTCAACACAATAGTTTTTGAAGAACCAACTGTGATATTATATCGTGTTAGTCATAGTTCATAATTTATTATTAAACATTCAATAACTTTAAAACCAAACCGTTTTGAACATATACTTATATGAACTTTTATGATCAAAATAACCTCAGGAATCAGCTCTTAAAATTTGTCGCATATATTGAGAATCACCCTGTATATACTATTGTGTTTCCCCGGCTATATGCTCTTTACGGCAAAAGGCAAATAAATAAATAACTTTCTTTAATAAAACAGTGCAATCATTAATAACATGTATAATTCATGAACAAGTCTATACAGCAAATATATAAAAAGTATGAGAACTCTTACTCAGGGTGAGTATAGCTATTTGGGATATTCCAACAAGTATTATCAATTATCCAGTATAACTTAGATCCTTTTATTCAAATATGAACTTTTAAAATCTCCCGCGCTATCATAAGGGAATAGAAAACCACCAACCACGTTTGCCAATTTACAAAAGCTCAGAATTTAAATCTCATACGAAATAATAATAATTTAAAAAAATGCTTTGACCAGATACCTCGTTTTCCGGTTTATACAAATGCCAGAGTACCTCTGAATGTGATTTCCTTGTAGTGACAATCCAGATTCGCTCGTATATTCACCTCCTTCGTTACAAACACATGTAAAATCCCATGTAAAACATGTACCCAGATATAGTAAATACCAAATAAATGAATTTATTCCCTACGATACCAGATATACCCCCGCAATATGGTTTAATTCATTTATATCTGATGAGAAATGACATAGCTTTTTCAAGACTTTTCATCGACTATCAACATGTAACCAAGGATTTTCATACATTTTCTTTATACGAATCACATTAAGTCACTCCCCATTCAATTAAAATAGACACCTAGGTTACCAAGCTATCGTAGTTGTCAGACGATATTTTATATTCAACTTCCATGACAACTAGTGTGAATTAATCCAAATTATACTGGACTTACAAACAGGTGTGTACATAAAATAATAACTGCATTTCAATATGGTTGGTAGCTTTCCTCTTATGAAACACAGCAATACATATACATACAAGTATATAAGTTTATTATTAGACACAAAATTAATTAGAAAAACTTCACACATCCATACTAACTGGTACTTTGATATTACTACTAACATTCTCAAAGATATTTAAATTCTAATTCATTCCGTGGGTCACACAAAATACAAATGAATAAGAAGCATCAATAGTTTAATAGAAAGAAGTTACAGTTATACAACAATCTGCAATTTAAAAGAATTTATTGTCAACTTATTCTATTCCTAATCAAAGCGCTTAGGCAAAACAATACTTAAGGAAGTTGTTGCTTGCATTATGTAAGTAAACTTCGCCAGCATCGTTCACGAACGTCCAACGCATAAGTAGCGAGTAAATGCAACACACACATGAAGAAGTTGTAAAGTGGCACATGGCTATTTGCGTTCGGGTCAATTGTATTCTGGTGGCTTATCCTTTGATTGTTTATAAGCAATCACGTACAAGAGAATGCTACTGGCTGCAGACCGTATAACATACATTTAAATATGCAAGTGCACGCATACGCTCAGGAATAGAAACTTACAGTGTTAGTATTACGGCCTAGCAGGCCGTTGGTAAGTGTGCTTGTCATGTTTCTTCTACTGTTGCGTGCAGCGAGAGGTTACTTACTTTTGATTTTAAGCCAGGAATTTTACTGAGAATCGCCAACGAACTTCTGTTATGCGTAATTTATTTCTTAGGATGAGATACGGTCGTCTTGCGAACGTTTCGAAAGTCATTCCGGGAAGTCTGTTTTATGAACTAGATTCCTAAATTCTGCAAAGCTAAAAAAATTAAAACTGCAAACTAGTTGATATAAACCACAACTTATCTTTTGAGGTTTGTGACAAAAAGATGATAATATTAATTTCTACTAAAACCCATAATAATAATAAGGTCAGCAAGGTTTTTATGTGTGTATCTTAAGTGTTCTAGAAAGCGGATAAAATGTCGGATGTTCTTAAATGTTAAAAGTATGTATACGCTGTGTCCAAGATAGGAATGACTTGTAACTCATGACCATGGATTACTAGAATACGAATTGGTGTTTGGGCTATTTCCATCGTCTGTTGGATCGTTTAGATCCGACGTTTCGGCAATGTTTCTACTGCCATCATCAGGTTAGTCCTGATAATGATGTGGTTTGCCGATTCCATAATTGGCGATGGAAATGTATTTATTCTCGGAGATAAATTGCCAATGCGTTTGTTCTGTATTGCACAAGCTTCTCTGGGATAGGTATACAGGGTGATTTTAATATATGCGACAAACTTTAAGAGCTGATTCCTGAGGTTATTTTGATCATAAAAGTTCATATGAGTATATGTCTAAAACGGTTTGGTTTTAAAGTTATTGAATGTTTAATAATAAATTATGAACTATGATAACACGATATAATATCACAGTTGTTCTTCAAAAACTATTGTGTTGAGAGGGAATTGTTTATTTGTCATTTCAATATTTGTCAATAGTTGTCAGAGTATTGATTCAGTTTATTGCCAGTTTCTGTTTTCCAAAATGAATTACACGAATGCCGAGATGTGTGATATGCATTTCGTTTACGGTCTTGCCAATGGAAAATCGCGTGCTGCTAGACGTCTTTATGAAGAACGATACCCGAACCGTATCATTCCACATCATTCAATATTTGCCCGTCTTCACCAACGTCTTAGTGAAACGGGAAAATTAAAAAAAACGGACGACTGATAACGGGCACTCATCTACAGTGAGAACTCCACAAGTTGAAGAAATGCTACTAAATGAAATTGAGGAACATCCTACTACAAGCACCAGAAAAATTGCGTTTGCTTTAAACATTAGTCAAGCCACAGTTTGGAGAATATTGAAAGATGAACTGTTGTATCCATATCACATTCAACGGGTGCAGGCACTTTTGCCGGTAGATTTTCCGCAAAGAGTGGCTTTTTGTTAATTGATACAATACAAAATCGCACAAAATCCTGACTATAATATAATATAATATAATAATCACATATGGGCCGAAAAAAATCCGCACGAACTAGTGAATGCCCGTCATCAGCATCAATTCTCTGTCAATGTGTGGGCCAGAATTGTTGAAGATCACTTCATAGGTCCACATTCTTTACCGATGCGATTAAATGGCGAGGTATACCGCAATTTTCTTGAAGAGGAGCTACCACTACTGCTGGAAGAAGTTCCGTTGCAATTAAGATTACAAATGTATTTTATGCATGACGGTGCTCCAGCGAATTTTAGCTTAGTTGCTCGCGAGTTTTTGGACAATACGTATCCAGATCGGTGGATAGGACGGGGAGGTCCACAACCGTGGCCTCCTCGGTTTCCAGACTTAAATTCTTTGGACTTTTTTTCTCTGGGGTCACCTTAAATCACTAGTTTATACGACTCCCATTGAAAATGTCGATGAACTGAGAAATCGTATTATCGCAGCATTTCAAACAATTCGAAATACCCCTGGTATTTTAGAATGAACTCGCCAGTCAATACTACGGAGGATAGAAGCTTGTATTGCAGTTGGAGTCGGTCATTTTCAACAGTTAGTATAAGTTAATTTTGTTTTACTAATTATTTTGTTAATTTATAATAAAAACATTAATTATGTTAACTTACTATTAAACATTGTACAACTTTAGAACTTTAGCGATTTTGGACATTTGTTCTTATGAACTTTTATGCTCAAAATAACCCCAGGAATCAGCGCTTAAAGTTTGTCGCATATATTGAGAATCACGGTGTATATTGCAAGGATGATATTACGCTACGACCTAAAAGATCTACTGTATCACCTGTTCTTGCTGTTTTACAGCTGGCCTTCCAATCCTATTCCTTTCAGAAGGTGTAGGATATCATTTCACGTGCAACAACGCCCTTTAGTTGCACAGTGCTACGCATGGATGCCATCCTGTTCCCCAATCTGCTCCAGTCGTTTTGCTTCTCCCTTTATTCCTTCCTTGTGAGGTACTCTCACTTTGGAACTGAAAGGCTTCTTATGGAGATCTTGCTCCAATTCCTGTTGTCGTCGTTCACGTCCTTCTTCCATGGTTGATCCTACGAGTAGCTAGGGAAGAAAAGCTCCACCTCCACAGAGCCCTGCATGCAGAAGTAAGGCTAAATACAATGGGGTGCGCCAGATGCCCCAAGATTGGACTAGTAGACTGGTGACTATGAACGATTTCATCTTAGTTCAGTTTGCCGCGAAAAAATCGCGTTCACTGTTTCTGGGCCAGATTGAAGATATTGTGGAAGATGGTTACAGAGTAAACTTTATGTGAAAAAAAGACGATATGTGGAAGTTCTATTTCCCAGAAAAAAAAAAGATTATTAATATTAGAGATAAGGAAGATATCAATTTAAAGTTTCCTGCATCAGAATTATCTCGAGGAACTGCAAGAGCTGTGTCAGTTCTAACCTTTGGGATCGATTTTTCTAATATTAAAGAGAAAATCATGTAACAAACAGTTAATTGTTTTTAAATATTGTTAAATGTTAAATTCTTTATAACATTCGTTACTGAAAATCGGCACTTAAATGATGCTAAAATATAAGACAAAATACACTGAGAAAAATGGGCTAACTAAAGTGTTTACTTGACAAAAAAATATTTACAATAGATAAAGTTTTACTTGGAACTATTCTCGTTAATTAATGCCTGCAACTAAACCCAGTTTCCTGAATGCAAGTTGTTGCTGTAAATAGTGCTTTTATTAACGGCTATTACACGGCGTACCTCACAAATTTGTGGTAAGTAACGTATTACTTATGACTACTAGTACTGTATCTAACTACAGCACACGGTTAGTAGAAGTAACGACAATGCTGATCGTTATTAAACTCATGTATTTTCTTAAATAACTAACAACTTGCCACAATTATGATTATTTGAGTTTTGTTGCCACCCCGTGATTATTTTACTATTCCTGATTGGCTAATGGGGCGGAGTAATAAAATAGTTCCCGAGACTGCTACGCGCGCAAGCGCGGGCTAGCGTCAAGTAAGAGTTACGGACGTGGGAAAAGATCGAAAAAGAGTGGCCAAGAAGTACGGCCATTGTAGGCCAGTTGGAACGCAAATATATTAAAAATACCGGGTGGGTTAACTCAAGGCCTCATCCGTATAAAGAATTCCAGCGAAAGAAGAAGTACCGACCCTATAAGCAATCGGATGTTTCAAGATTGTAGTTTTAAACCACGTGGTGGGATATTTGAATTCCCCATCATTGTGATGATATCTGCGCCGCTGGTGAAGTTAAAGTGTGGATGCCGTCGCTACCTGAGTGATAGTCCAAGTGCCACTTACAGTTAGGGATACCCCGACGAAGTAGCCGTTTTCGAGGCGATCACCGGACATAACCGCCACATACGCCGACAGAGGATCAACTCGCCGAGACAAGGCCAGTACAAAGAACCAACAGAAACCGCAAGTTTACCGCCTAGGTATATTATTTCTTTGTTTGTTATTAGTTGTAACTTCAAAGCCATATTTCTCTTTGTCCTTTGTTTAGATTTCAATAATTTCAATAAGTAAATAACGTTCAAGGGGACCCTATTTACCTTATCTTTTATTATTGCTTTGTTCAAAAATGAACAAGGAATTTATTAACATTATTAAGGAATATATTTTATGAGTCATTACGTTGTAAATTGTTTAAAAAAAACTGTTGTTACAGTGAAACCAATATTTTTAATTCATATCAGGTAGTCACTGTGTTTGTCCTATACAAAATAAAACTATTACTAATAATACTGCTTTTTATTTAAATTTATATTAAATATTCACTAAACTTCCTCGTTTCCTGCACTACCTATAGTTGAACATCAAATTTAAGGTAAGTATATTGTATAATTATAGCAAACCATTACCTTTTATATATCAGGTATTTAGTGAACATGCATTAATGATACTCTTTCCTTATCACAAGTAATCTAAATAGCTTGTATTAATTATGAAGGTGTGATAGCTGTTATAGAATAGTTCACTCACAGCAATACACCTACTACTTGACAAGGGCAAATCTTTGCTTACTGCTACTACTATTCTTTGGCTTAACTACTTCAGTTTAATTATCATAAGTAACTTCATAAGTTACCGGTATGAAGCAGATCGTAAGTAACTTAGATTGCTTCTTGTTAGTATCAGTGTTTAGGATCTCTTTTTTACTAGTGCTAAGTAATCTGTGCTTTTGTCCCCTATCCAGCTGAACTTTTTACTTACGATAATTGTATTTTTATTTATGATTATTAAATTTTTTTCTCAGTGTATACATTCAAATTTAAAATGTAAAAAAATGTTGTTTCCTACAAGTAAAGAGTTTATGTTCAAATGTACGCCAGTCTCCCCTACATAGAGGGTGATTCAAAAGTACCGGATCACCTTCTAGAAGGCGTTAAAGAATCATTATTTGATATCATTGCGAAGTCAAGAATTTTTAATTTTTACGAGTTCCGTGGATCACCCTGTATATGACATTCTATTACAAATTATACATTGCACTCAAACCTCTTATTATTAATACCGTCAAGCCATAAATTACATTCAATCATTATTTGCGCAATACCTTTTTTTTCCCACCATTCCGCACAATCTAGTAGGCGCCTTATTCATAGAATTCACGACAAAATTCACCTTGTCATGCTACAAACACTTCGCGTATTCAAGCCTCTAATTGTGAGCGGGACATATTTGCGATATTTTCTCTCGAAATTGGAGAAAACGAACTATCGATCAATGGCATTCGAAGAACGCTAATTCTATTGCACAACTTTCTTCAATTGCACCATCGTCAATCTGGTCTAAAAATCGAATAATTGAAATTTCATAGTGCAATCGCGTCCATTCCATCGCCAAAACCTGTAGTATCTACGGTTAATTATAGTCACTTCAATACCAGAATACGATAAACATTCAAGGATATAAGTGAAAACGAATTTTTTTCTTTCTTGCTTTGCTTGGCGTTAAATATTTTATAAACTTAATGCATTCCCGTGTCAGTTGTGGTTTTTGAAAGAATATAAAATTACATAACCCGTTACCAGTGTTTTTATAATGTAGCATAGATTTATGCAGATTCAATTTTTTTTTTGTTGTGCACGTGTAATAAAAACATAATTGTAAAATGCACAATCACAAGCTTGGGTGTTAATTAAGCAATATATAGCATCCAAAGCGGATTCAAAAGGCGCCATTTGACAAAAAAAAAACTGGTTTGTGATCATAAAAAAAAAAACAAATGAATTAATTCGAATAACCTGTTTTGGCAAATATTGCTGTTTTTTTTTTTTTAATATTTAATGAAACATTCTCTAATTTTAGTTATAATCTCTCATTCCAAAGTGCAAAACCCTTGACACATATTCCAACAATATGAAAATACGATGGAAAGAAAGTGATTTTGCCCTGGATGACTCTGTTCAATTTTGGAAAACCTTGGTTATAGAAGCTCGAAAGCTCTAATCTAAAAAAATATGAAGGTTGGCCAAATAGTATCAAAATTTTAGTGATAGATATCAGACATGAAATTAATACGACAATGTTATTATAATGCAATTTATTAAAATAAGAAAATGAAATGAAAAAAATAGGTACAACATTATAATTAAATCGTGAAATTATTACAAACTACGAAAGTTAAATAGCGACAACGAAATCAATGAGACCCTTGAGCTTGAATTTGGGAAACTAATCCATCGATGTTTGGATGAATTCCACTGATACAAAGACGTAAAGAATTTTCCAAATTATCGTCAGTCAACCTTGTACGATGTTTTGATTTATTAACTTTCATCATTGAAAAGAACTGTTCGCATTTATAAGTACTGCCAAACGCACAAATCAATCTTCTTGCGAATTTTCTAAGCTCCGGAAAATGTTCTTCTTCGAGGTATTTTTTGTAGAAATCGCACAACTCCACGTCTTCAAATTTAAATTTTAGGAGTGAGTTTTCTTGAAGCTCGATCAACTCCATTTGCAAGTGTATTGGAGCATTTTGTACATTAATTTTTGTTGGAGTAGCTAATAAATTGAAACTGTCTTCCATGTTTTTAAAATCGCTAAATCTGTTCGAAAATTGCTCCGACAGTAACTTGAGTTCTTCAACATATTGAGCATACGCAGTATTTTCATACGCAGAGAGCGTGGTGAAATGGTAACTGTTACCAGACAGCAACTGTGCCTCCCACAAGCACAATTTGTTTTCAAACGCTTTCAAATGGCTGTACAAATCATTTACTAATTGTCCTTGTTTCTGAAGTTTCAAATTTAAATCATTCAACTGGCCTGTAAGGTCGACCAGAAATGCTAAGTCATATATCCATTTTGGGTCACTCAATTCAGATAGTGGTTTATCTTTTATTTGCATAAAATCTGCTATCTCATTTCTAAGCTCGTAAAACCGTTTTAGCATTTTTTTCATTGCTTAACCATCTGACTTCACAATAATATGTTACGTCGTCATATTCGACTGATATTTCATCCAAAAATGCCTTGAACTGACAATGGTTAAGCCCTCGGGATCGAATAAAATTGATTGTTTTTACTACCACATTCATAACATTCTGGAGTCGAATGGACTTAGAACACAAGTTCTGTTGGTGGATAATGCAATGAAGGACTATCAAATCATCTTTTTGCACATTAATTCAGTTGCTTTTTCATACAAAATTCCGATGAAACCTTTATGTAAGCCGACCATAGAAGGTGCACCATCTGTGCATACACCAACTAATTTTGACCATGGCAAACCAAAACTTGTGAATACCTTTTCAACTTCATTAAAAATGTCCTCTCCTGTAGTGGTTCCTTTTGGCGGCTGTGAAGCAAGCTATTCCTTAGTAACAGTGAACTCTTTATCAATACCTGGAATAAATATAGCCAGTTGAGCTGTGTCAGACAAATCGGCGCTTTCGTCTAATGCTATGGAAAATGATTCAAAAACCAGCCATACGGTCAGTCAAAGTTGTTTTTATATCATTAGCCATCATTTCTATACGTCAGGTAAGGGTTTGTCTTGACAAACTAATTTTTTCAAATTCATTTTTCTTTTCAGGACACAAAACACTGCAAACTTCTAACATACACTCCTTGATAAATTCTCCTTCGGCAAATGGTTTTAATGAGTTTGCCAATTTTGAACTAACTATAAAACTAGCTTTCACAACATTATGAAGTTGTGTTCTTTGTTTATGAAATATTTGCTCCTATTTTTCCAAATTTGCGGTAAGCTTCTGGATTTTGTCTTTTCTTATTTGTCCTGTCAGTGAGTGCAGCATAGGATGCTTAGTTGAGTAATGCCTCTTTATATTGAAAACTTTCATCACTGAAATGGATTCATTACACAGCAAACAAATAGGCCTACTATTGTGCAAGATAAAAAAGAATTCTTCAGTCCATTTTTCTTGAAACTGGCGACCCTCTGCATCTACTTTTCGTTTCTTTCCACCAGACATCATTTTCGTTTACTTTTTGTTCGATAAACTTAATAACAACATATAATTAGTAAGCACTCAAGATGCACACAAAGTCGCAAAGCAAATTGACGGCACTAGCAGTTCGCTAGGATATCGCTTGTCGAAGTTATCACCTCGGTAGCTCAACTAGAACTGAACTAAAGTTCGGGCCATCCACCTGCGTATATAAGCAAAATGAAGGAATGATCTAGAATCGTCTAGTGTAGAACATTTGAGAAGCCAGTGAGGCGGCAAACATCAAAGGCTTTGATGTTTGCCGCCTCACTCTTTGATGATCGCCGCCACTCGGCTTGCTCGCTCACTTGATTCCGCAGGAGCAAGCGACAAACCCCATATCACTCGATCTTCCTCATTTGGAGTGAGTATGAGTAAGTAGTGTAATATTTTTTTTTAATTGGGTTTTTCAAAATGTCTCGCGGGCCGGATCAAATCTTACAGCGGGCCGGTTGTTGCCCACAAATGGTCTAAGAGAATATAAATTGGTAAAATTTTGAAGATATCCAAAGATGGGAGTGCATTGATTTTTGTTCTAGGATATAATTTTGGAGTGAGCACCACTTGGTAATGGGTTAAATTTCGTCTATGATGGGTGGTCGCAGTTGCTATATATAAATTATGTTATCTTATTATATTTTTACACCCTCAAATAAAAGAATAAAAAAATGTAAAAATTAAAGTTACTTTAATTCAAAGCCTGGAACATTGGTTCGTTTGTTTATGTAAAATGGCTTCTAAATTTGTCTACATTAAATGTTTTACTGCAAGTTGAGGTAAAGTGATTCCAATTTTTTTAAAATTATTAAAAGAGATTGGCCCCACCATTCAATATTGCCACGAGCCGCCACTGGCATAAATTATCCAAAATTCTGAATTCAGGGTTGTATAACATTTACACTACCTAACCTGCATTGTACTAAAATAATTTATTTTGACTTAAGAAGTGTCTAGTGGGTTTTTATAAAGAATTTTAGCAGACATTTGTATAACTAACCTTACACAATAAAATCAGATGTTTTATTGCACAAACATGCAATCTGATGTAATGAAAGATAAATTACCGTTGCTTCGTACATCTGCAAGGCTTTTAAACAACAACACAGCAACAATAAACTTATTTATAAGTATTTATTATGCTCATTACTACTGCAATTTTTTTCTTTGCTTCTTTTGGGAGCGACAAAGGATAAAGCTAATGCAACTTCTATGTTTATTTGCAACACATATTCGAGATTATATTTGCTACGTATTCTCTCTGATTGACTAGTGTAAATATGTGGCTGGCTACACCTCAAACACTAAATTAGGGTGGGACTGGAAGCTATGCCAATTGAGAATGTGTGTATGTTTACTGGAATAAATATTATGTGGAATAAAACAGGCGACTCACGTGTAATGTTTCTCAAGTATGGTGTGAGGTTTTGAAGGAAGCCGGTGCATAAAATATGGAAATTTTATGCGCTCAGGGTAATTTATCGTTTTTTAAAATGCGTTACTTATTAAAAAAGAGACCTTGAACTATCAAAAAAAAAAAAAATGTAGAAACGATTTGCAACTCTATATGAAATCATGATATGTTTTAGGATATTATCAAAAAGCCCAATTTAATATCAGTAACATCGCGTTTCTGCTGTGATTATTAAAATAATTAATGATAAATGAATATGTGCCTTTGTAATAATACATTATTTTATTGACACGTCAAGATATTATTAAAAGAGACAAACGAGAATAATAATAATTAATTAAAGTTCAAGGATTTAGTAGGATTATAAAGATTTACATGCATGATAATTAAAAAAAAAAAACTATATTAAAATTTAATGCATATATTTTCAAGGTTAGCATTGTATCTATCTGTCGTTGTAGTAATAATGCATTTCAGGGTATCAAGGATACGTGGCCGTATCGACTGCTCCAATAATAGACATTATTTAGATCCTGTTCCTTCTTTTATGCATGTCAAATCGTAGACAATACCGGTCAAGGATAGGATCCTGTAATGTGCAAGGGAATTTGGTGAATCGATTATATAATTGTTAGACAGTACAGTTGATTTATTATATTTGTGATGTAGGTGCAACTCGTATAGGTACACTGCCCGACAAAATTGATGTCGTCCACCACAGCACAACGACTGTGAAAGCTATCTGATTTTCATAATAGCCAAGTGTTTCACATGTATGTACAGCTCCTCCCACAAAAAGGTTAACAATCTGAATCGCGATTTTGATTATACATTCTCAGGTTGAACTATGCATACAACTGTGTTTATTGGAGGTAATTTTATTCATGTCAGCCGAAGAGTAGCCCACATACCATGTGATTCAAAATGATTGTCGTAAGAAAAAAACTGTTTTCCGGAAAAATTTATCTATACTTATTACCAATTTAATGAGCGAAGTTAGCTACATACAAATTTCATACATTTAATGAATTTTCTTGACATTTAGCGACATTGGCGTGCGTGTTGTAGTATCTTTCGATTATGTATTTATCTTATAATTTTTTTCAAATCGCTTATATTTACATCTAATATCACCAACAATAGTATTTCTGGATACTGTAAGAAAATAGGGAATTTTATCTGTGGTAATAGCTCAATAAACAGGTAAAAAATCAATATTAACATTAAGTGAAATAGTTTATTACATTTTATAATTTTATAGGCCTATCATACACTTCAGCGCAATGAGCTGTCAAAAGAAAGTTACACCTTCATCCCTATAAAATTTCTACGGTACAGGAATTATTACCATTAGATCACGATAGGCGATTGGAATATTGTCATTCGTTTAATAACAATATAAGGGACGATGACTTGCTAAACAAATCATTTTTCTCGGATGAAGCCTGGTTTTATCTAACAGACTATATCAATTTACGAAACTATTGTATCTGGTCTGCAGAAAATCCACACGAATTTCGAGAAACGCAATTGCACCCGTAAAAGTTGGAGTTTGGTTAGCTATGTCCGGCAACGAATAATGGGCCATTTTTTTCGAGGAAACTGTAACAGCCCAACTTACCAACAGATGTTGGAATTGTTTATTGCAGAGTTACAAGAAAATGAGCTTGAAGCAGGTTATTTTCAGCACGATAATGCTCCAGCAACATATTGCTCGACAAACCTGCCAATATCTTCAACAGTTTTTTGCTGACAGGTTCGTTAGAGCACAAAGATGGCCACCAAGATCGCCGATCTAACCCATTAGATTACTTCATGTTCGGCTATCTAAAAAATAGGATCTATAGAAACGCATGCATACCATAGAAGAACTGAGAGATGCAGTTTTGACACTTAATAATTATACTAATGGTATGTTATAATTTAAAGTAATAAATAATTTAATTAAACCCAGTCAGTACTGAAATGTAAAATCATAATTTAGTAAAGTTAAATTAATTACATTCATTTTTACAAGCAGAAACACCAATCCATAGTCGTTTATATAATGCGAGTTCAAATATAGGTTACGTTTTCCTTATTTATGACAGATCCGTTTACTTTCTTATGTTCCAAACACTGACTTAGTTCAAACCTTCATTACAAAACACGCGGCATATAACTACACCCTGTTACTATCTATAGGAGCGGAATTGACAATCATTTTAAATCTCTGTGCACGTAATGTTTACTCGTATTTGATAAAATCATATTTTATGTCCGCTATTCATTTGGTAAATTGTCTATGAAAGTATTGTTATTGGGTTTCAAATAAAGGGTATTTAGTCAATTTAAGGCGCAACAAGTTTGCGGCAAAACCACAAAGGAAGCATTTGTGTTTATCTGATATTCGCCTCTTAATAACATATATATAAACATATTTTCATTGAAACCTCGCTTAACTTAAAATACATACAGTTACGGACAAACTGCCTACGTGCATAAGCCGATACCAGCCTTATACGTGCCTCTCCAAATGATGAGCAGTTTTGTTAGTCACAAATGACATTAATTTTGTCGGGCAGTGTACATACGCATATAGAATTGTTTACATTCGATTCTAATAAATATTACCTGGCAATAGATAATGAGTGAAGGAATAGAAACGTGAGCATGTGCTTTAACATTTAATTAAAAACGTGATTCCAAGTAAATACATATTAATGACATTAGCATCACACCCCTGTCTGCAAAATGCAAGAGGGAGTTGCAGCGTACTGTTGAAAGCACGTGAATATGGAATAACTAAGTGGGATCAGAATGCGTAATGTGGAAGGTCTTAGAAGATTTTTCTTTCACAGCAGAGTGTTTAGAAACCAAAATGGATACTCTTTTAGGTTTGGCCGAACAGACATACAACAAGCACCAGTAATCATCAATAAGGATGAAGAGGAGAGTCATTTTCATAACTTATGAAATTCTTTTTCAGTGTATACATAGAAATACTTCTATGGCATTAATAAACCATCAAATAGTTGAAAACTCTTCTTGGTGGGCCTAATTGATATTATTTAAATTATTACCTACTTAATTCCTTTAAGTCCGAAACTATGTTCACTTATTGAACTAATTCCTACGAAAAATTCCCAGATTAAATATTAAACATCAGTCCATGGGACGGACGTTAAGAGTTTGTATCAGACATTCTAAGAAGACAGGGCCCTCAGACCTCTAACAGGGAAAAGCTTAAAAAGCCCTTTTCAGAAGACTGAAATGCTTACAATTATTCCTGGTGATTTTTTTTTTTATTTAATAACTACGAAGTATAGTAAAAATAAGGTATTTTGTAGCTGTTGCTAAGATTATCTTGTTGTGATTATGAGTGACAAGCCTCACTTTTATTTATAGGGGATGGTAAACAAACAGAATTTTTGATACTTGTCATCCGATAACCCACAAGAGCTTCTTTGGACTCCAAAAGTATGGTGTATCTCGAACCTATATTATAGGATCTTAGTTTAGAAGAAGATCCATTAACTTCCACACTGTTTGGTTTCAGTAAGATCGGGTAACTTGGTCTCCATCCAAACCAACAATGGCATTTTTAAGACCAAATTTCTTTGGGCGTCTGATTTCATTGCATTGCTTTCACGTTCATCAGATCTTCCATGTTGTGACTACTTTTTATGGGACTACCTATAAGTTCAAGTTTCAAGCAGATAAACCACGTTCTCTTGCAGCTCTCTTTCCAACGCCATAATGTGAGAATTCAAACGATTCCCCCTGTCATGTTGGAATGGACTATGGACAATTTTACCAGTCGTCTACAAGAATGCATCGACAAAAATGGATACCACCTAAGTGATGTAATTTTTCGCAGCTGATTATTTCATTACTCAAATAGCAATGTACCAGATTTAAACGTTTTAAAATAATAAATTTTCAAATGTAGTCCAAAATTACTATGACATTCTTTTCAAGCATACATAACCTTCCCTGCCAGGCCTATTTTCTCATATGATGAAGACAAATAGGTATGTATAGTTTACTGTATAGAAAGAGATTAATAACTCATAGATTTCAAAATAATTAAATACCACACTTTGGTAGGTACTTCATTAAACAAAGAAATTCAATTTTGTGTCCGTATTTCGTAGTTGTGGAAAGTAATAGGAAGCATTCAGGAAGAAAATTTTTAAAATCTCTTTGAATTTAACCAAGCTTTCAAGTACTTTATATTTAGTCTTCTTGAGGACTACATAATATAATAAAATTGATATTTAACAAATTGTAGTATAAAGTACTGTGAGATTCAAAATGATTGTCGTAAGAAAAAAACTGTTTTCCAGAAAAATTTATCTATACTAATTACCAATTTAATGAGCGAAGTTAGTTACATACAAATTTCATACATTAAATGAATTTTCTTCACATTTAGCAAAATTGGCGTGCGTGTTGTAGTATCTTTCGATTATTTATCTTATAATTTCTTTCAAATCGTTTATATTTACATCTAATATCACCAACAATAGTATTTCTGATACTGTAAGAAATAAGGAATTATCTGTGGTAATTAGCTCAACAACAGGTAAAAAATCACATATTAACATTTAAGTGAAATAGTTTATTACATTTTATAATTTTTATAGGCTTATCATACACTTCAGTGCAATGAGCTGTCAAAGAAAAGTTATTTTCAATCTCTATAAAGTTTCTACGGTACAGGAATTATTACATTAGATCACGATAGGCGATTGGAATATTGTCATTCGTTTAATAACAATTTAAGGGACGATGACTTGCTAACAAATCATTTTCTCGATGAAGCCTGGTTTTATCTAACAGACTATATCAATTTACAAAACTATTGTATCCGGCATGGCAGAAAATCCACACGAATTTCGAGAAACGCAATTGCATCCCGTAAAAGTTGAGTTTGGTTAGCTATGTCCAGCAACGAATAATAGGGCCAATTTTCTTTCGAGGAAACTGTAACAGCCCAGCGTTACAAACAGATGTTGGAATGTTTATTGCAGAGTTACAAGAAATGAGCTTGAAGCAAGTTATTTTCAGCATAATAATGCTCCAGCACATACTGCTCAACAAACCTGCCAATATCTTCAACAGTTTTTTGCTGCAGGTTCGTTAGAGCACAAAGATGGCCACCAAGATCGCCTGATCTACCCATTAGATTACTTCATGTTCGGCTATTCTGAAAAATAGGATCTATAAGAAACCGCATGCATACCATAGAAGAACTGAGAGATACAGTTTTGTCACTTAATAATTATACTAATTGTATGTTATAATTTAAAGTATAAAATAATTTAGTTAAACACCAGTTAGTACTGAATTGTAAAATCATAATTTAGTAAAGTTAAATTAATACATTTCATTTTTACAAGCAGAACACCAATCCATAGGGGTTATATATGCGAGTTCAAATATTAGGTTACGTTTTCCTTATTTATAACAGATCCGTTTACTTTCTATGTTCACAACACTGACTTAGTTCAAATTCATTACAAACACGCGCATATACCTACACCCTGTTACTATCTAAAGGAAGCCAAATTGACAATCATTTTGAATCTCTGTTGTAGTATCCACCTGTCCCACTGTCAAAAATTATCGTCGACGATTATGTGTCTGAAATTAATAACAAATACAATTGGATTATTAAAACTTATAAATTAACTTTAAGATAGGATATAATCAAACAACTAAGGTAAATCATTTATTTATAGCAATTCTATTTAATTATAATTTACAACAAGTGCTCAAAATGGTCACCATTTTGTTGAATGCATATTAATGCAATATGACGTTTTATATTGTCAAAAATATTCTGTAATGCGTTTGGTGTTATTTCATTACATTTATTTGTAATTGTATTACTAAGATGTAATTCATTTTGAAACAGTTTGTATATTGCGATGCAAATTGTAAATATTTGATAGCTTTGCTGTTATTGACAGCTCTTGTAAATATTCACATTTAATAATAATAAATAACTTTGTTATTGATTTTAAAAAATGTGAACTTTAATGTTAAATTTTATTAACATTTTATTGTGATGTGTTGTTAAATGTTTGTAAGTATAGACTCATCTATAAAATTTAAACTGTTATTAAATATATAAAAAATTTGAATTGTAGAATGTAAAAGGCATTTTCTGAAGAAGACAATAAAAAAAAAACTTTTCGAAACGTTAAAAAGATGGTTTAATTAGTAAATTTTTCATTAAATTGTGCAAAAAAATCTCAAGAAAGAAAAAACATAATTTAATAATAATTATAATGAATAAACATAGATATAAAAAGACAATCATTACAATAGTTAGTTAACATCTGTTGAATGCCATAAATAAATAAATTTCACTTTAACGCACTTTCACTCTTTGATCATAATTTCACTAAATATTATACTATGTAATTAATTAATTAAACTAATTTTCCCATTCACCTGTAAAATATAGGCTATCTTATGGAAAATTTATTTATTTTTATTATTAGTAAAAATAGAAACTTGAGACTCGTTTCTGTTGTTTTACTGTGGTGAAATTTGTGTCAACAAGAATCCTTATAAGGGATGTATGTATGTGTGTTACGGTGGGAAAGTTGCCGACATATGTACGAAACATAGTCATGTCGCTTTTAATATCAAATTTCAGAAAATTCCAAATGTCACCGCTTTTCTCTTAACTGCTTTACCGTTTCACTTATTTCACTAAACAGAAACCAAATGAAAACACGAATTATTATTTATTTTCTATGCCTTTACATATTTAAGAAATGTTATTCGAAAATAAAATGTTTAATATACATCTAAAAATAAAAAAATATGTTTGAATTGTTAAAAATGTATTAATTAAATTGCAAATCAGAGAAAAGCTTCCACATTTTGCCGGAGTTTATATATAGGTGGCGTTACAGTCAAAAACTTAATTTTTGATGATCACGGACACACTCAAAAGAAAAAATTGTAATATTTACTCCAATTGCGTTCCAAGCTACTATACTCCGGGTTAAATATTTGGATATGCGGCGTCTGTGATACAGTTTACATCTCATATTTTGTAAATGTATTGTGATTAAAACAATTTAGACTTAAGCGTAAACACAACAAAATGCCGTGATCATTTTTAATCGAAATGAAAATGAATTATCTCCAAAAATCCATGCACTATGGAGGGACATGCGGTTATTAGGATGTTGTGATTCGCCAAACCTTTACCCTATAAGTATTGGAGGAGTTGGTAGCACTGACCACCCCAGTACTCTAAAGAAATCTTCATTTCAATGATGAAGACTCCAGTCAGATGTTGATCTGGTAAATAATTGTTAAATCGTATTTTTGTGCGAAATATTTTCGGTTACTGGAATGCAGTAGGAGATGCGCCATCTATGCGACAATTTCTCTAATACATATAAGTATATCTGCTCATCTGCTGTACTATATGGGGAGGAAACTGCTATACAGAAATAAAATGCGATATTTATTTTTACTTTCATGTCAATACCAGGTTAGTAAGTAATATCTTTCACCTGTAATAGATATCACCTGCGGTGTGCCTCAAGGTTCCATCTTAGGGCCTACGTTGTTTGTCATACATGTAAACGACTTGTTTGTCATTACCTGCACGTCCTTTTAGTCAATATGCTAATGATACCAGTTGTTGTATCGCTAAACCCCAACGCTGATGTCGTTGCTATCAGTACGACAAAAACTATTTCAGATATGCACCTGGTGTGGAGGTAACCGACTTTTACTAAACTCTGGAAAAACAAAATTAATACAGTTTCGCGCTGGTGTTGATGCTGTTAGCAGTCTTTACGTTCGATGTGATGGCAGGTCAATCGCTGAGAGCAGGTCAGCTGTGTTTTTGGGATTGGAGATTGACTGTCGTCTAAAATTTGAAGAGCATTGTTACACAATAGAAAAAAAAAAACTTTGTGCAGCATACTATGGCCTCAGAAACTTGAAGACTGCTGTCGGTGTGGGCGCTTTGCGTGTGTTTTACTTTTCATATGCTGAATCGCGATTACGCTATACAATTGTTTTCTGGGGATCGGCGCCTTGGGCAAACAGATTGCTTATCCATCAAAAACGCCTAATAAGATGCATGATGGGAGTATCAACTAGAGAATCGTATCGACCATTATTTAAACAATTAAAAATCATGCCCTGGGGTCACTGTACTTATATGAGCTTTTACTCTTTTATAAACATCACGAAAGCCAATTTGATAAAAACATAGAGATATTTAAAATCTTATGACAACAAGTTCAGAAATCAACTAAGTGTACCAGCTCATAACATACTCATATGAACGTAGCCCATACTATAGGTGTGTAACTTGTTTTAATGCACTACCTGAAGGTATAAGATTAGCTGGTTCTCTAAATTCATTTAAAAAAATGTTAAAATCATTTATCTATGAGCATTGTTTTTATACTATTGAGGAATTTATAAACCGCAACAATTAGAACTATAGGTGCAGTTCGATTTCATAGAAGTTACTTGATGTCGTCCATTATTTCCTCCTTCTCCCTAAAATGTAGGGTAGCGTATGTGAATTCTGTTATTCACTGGCAAGGTCTATGTTGTTTACAACCTATGACAATAAATTATTATTATTTATTATTATTATTATTATTATTATTTAATACTTAGTTTCATATGTTACTAAAGAAATTGGAAATCCTACCCGAAATACTTCTATACATGGCTGCAAATTTTCTGATTTTACACCATTTCACAGTGGGACAAAATATCGAAAAGCTGGCCAAAACCTAAAATGGATTAGGATTCTAAACAAAACTTGTATACTAGGGTTTCGAGGTTGATGATTACGGAGCAGCTGTCAAATTAAAAAAAAAATGGCGAATCCAAAATGGCGGATACGTTATATTCAAATATGTTGGACTTATATGCAAACTGCCATCTGGAGGGTTTCGAGGTTACTAATTATAAGTTCCAAGTCAAAACCATAACAAAAAGCAGCATGTCAAAAATGACAGACGTAAAAATTATCTAACTACAAGTGTGCAATTAAGAAAAAATTGTTGTAAATAGGTAGATTCAAGACAAAAATAAAAGAAAATATAACTTCAACTTAATGAGGACTCGCACGTACTTCGATCGTCATATGCAAGAAGTGAAAGAAGGTTCACCGGAAGGCTACGCGAGTACTCTTCTTTTATTCAACATAACAAATACAGAATACTCAGAGTATTATTCGATATTAACTACTATCAATATCACTGTCAAATGAGCTCTCAAGATCGCTTACATTAGATGAGACATCTGAAAACCACTTCTTTTAATTAAACTTAACACATCAGGTGCAAATGTTTTGCGCTTCCTTCGAGATGGTGGGGCGAGGCTTGTACTTAAAGGATCTGAAGAAACGAAGAACAAATAAAAATATCTTCATTGGTGGCTGTTCGTGATGTTTTCCTTGAATAACTTCGCCGATAGTGTTTGACGTCCTTATTTCGACATTCTTGTGCCTCTTCGATAGTTGACCAATGGGTAGAAGTGCGTGGGATATAATGGCGCACCCGTGCATCAAGATTTTATAAAACGCTCGCTGGCATATAAAACCAAAAATACAGAGTTACAAAAAGCTTTGTCATTTCCTAAGCATATTTATCAAAAGCAGTGGTGTGATATCAAAGCCTGATGTTATGGCCTGTAATATAACTGCGGATCGTGGAATGAGTTCATTCACACCAGTTATCTCCACGGATTCTTTGTAATGGGCAAAAAACCGTCTGGCCGTATTGCCATCATTTGTTATCCCGCTTCCTCTTGGCCTTCCTAATCAACAATCAAACCAAATTTTGGTTTAAATAACGATTGAACAGCCTTTTTCTTTTTTTCCTGCAATATTTTTGTCTTCAGCACGTATTTGCTATTTTTTTTATATCCAATCTATACGATATATGCACACGATCGCAAACTCATTTGAGTTGCATAAACAAGTTCACACTTTTCACGAAGTTCTGCAGTTTTTTCGCTGCTTTCGTCAAAAGCAATTTCAGGTGTTTCTATTGCTTCCGGTCTATTCGCCAATACTTTATGCGGCAGTTTTATGCATTCGTTTAGCCAGACACTATTTTTTGATATAAATCGTTCTTTTTTTCCTATAATAATCTCTCCAGCCTTCCGTAATTTTGCTACACAGTCGATATATATCGTGCCGTATATCTCTTTTAACAAGTTCTGACAAGTTCTGACATCCAGTTGGTTGAAAATAACGTTGACAACGTGTTCACATTTCACAGTTGAATTAAATTTAGTTCTTCTTCCAATATTTCAAAAATGCTCATCCTAGTCAGTTCCATCTTTTTGTTCTTAATAGAAATATGTAAATAAAAATAAAATACACATTTACAATAATTACTATCGTCTAATCACAACCAGAAGTAAAATTATTTTAAAGGGAACCTAAATGTAGCTAATTTGAACTGATATTTAGTTTCGTAAATTCAAATTTAATTTTCAAATGACATTTCGACTGCCATATCTTTTTTTAAATTGTCAAAAATCTTTAGTAGTTTCGATATCTTGAAAAACCACTGTTGACAGTCGAAGTGTCAGTGAAAAAGAATTGTAATTTACAAAAATAAATATTTGCTTCAATTAGCTGTTTTTCGATTTGCTTTATTAATCACCCAAAAAAATGAATAATTTCAAGAATATTAAGATTATTCTCCCTATAACATTAATACATAAGTGCTGGAAAACTCGAAAATCAATTAAATTATTTGGAAAAAAGGTGTAATGTGATAATCGCTATTTTTGTTACTTTTTAGCAACTGACTTTAATTGCAAATATTTCAAAAAGGCGCAGCGATGCGCAGCAAATTTTTGTGTACAAATACTTTAATATATTGTCTCTCTTCTAATAAAATTAGGGCAGGTCTAACTATGTCTATTTTTAAATTGTGTTGTAAGTATGTATTTAATTTTTATTTAAGGAGGTTTACATGTAGTTGACTGGTAAAAATCGATCTTTGTTTTTTTGCATTTTTAAAGCTCCAAATATATACACAAATGGTTAAAAGCGGTTTCTAATATACGCATTATTTAGCCGCTACGGCTTATTAAGAGCGGGTGTACCGAACACAAACGGAGCATATTAGATGTAATACTATATCGACTCGGTGCTACTCGGGTCGAAATATCATACTTATTGTTTGTTAGTGTAGTTGTCTTTAATGATTAAAATGCCACTGCAGTCGGGATCAAAATAAACGACAGAGTAGCTATTTATATTACAATAATATGAAGCAATTAGATCCGAAATAAAACGCACATTTGAAGAAACTGATCTAACAATATTTCTTTTACTTAAAAACACACTTTCGCACGCTTAGAAAACTACTTACATAAAATGTATCAATTATTGCAGATGCACTTACTTACACTAAATTTCTTAGAAAAGCTGGCTAGAATATGATGGCAAAGGCAACCGCACTACGGTCATCAAGTACACAGGAAAAATGGAAGTCGATGCGATGCCTTAAAGAAAATTTTCGCACGATTTCGGATAGGCGATTGAGACAAGACAACTTTTTAAGCAATTTGGATTTTTAGCCGTACGAAGATGTTACTGTTCAAGAAAAAAGAGAATGCGTGGAGATGTACAAAAAAGAATGACTAGACTTTGAAGAAAGGGCGCTGGTAAACTGACTGACAAAGTTATTGATAATTTAACAATACTGTACTATGGACTGCAATTAGACAACATCACATTCTGCATAAAATGAAGCCAGCTATTTGGGTTACATTCATTATAAATGTTCAACCGACACGGATCACGACACATTTATTGTCCAAAAGGTGTAGACAGCCTGTGTAAGTGGCGCGTTGCAGAAGCCAAGGTTGAGCTGCTTCATTCATACATGACCCTCTTTTGCAAAAAAAAATCAATATGCTATTAGGCCGATTTATGAAGTTTTTTCTAGAGTGATTTATTGCAAAGATGCATTGGAAAAAATTGTTAAAACTGAAACGACTTGTTTAGTTCATGTGTGTAGAAACTAACTCCAAAAGATTTACACTGCGACCTATAAACAATTCAACTTGCTACCTACATTGCCGCAAATTTATTCAATGAAGGTTACTTTTCTGTATTACAAATAATGAATGCAGTGGGAATTGCAGTAGGACTTGATGCCAAAGATTTCTGATCGTCAGCGCATACAACGAACAGAGCAGAGTATATCCAGCGCTGCAAACTTGCTGTGCTGTCTAAGGGAAGCAACAAATTTTGCAAATGCAGAAGTATGAGAAGAGAAGGATTAATGTATGGTGCTGGAATAGCTGACTAAGTGTATGTTGAACTATTTGAAAAATTTTGCTGAGAAACTTTGAACGCGTTTTTCTCGAAACTGATTTTTCAAATCTGCGTAAGTTCTAGTTCTTCAAGTGTTCAATATATCTACTTAATTCTTTTGTTTTCTTAATGTAAACAGTTTTTATGGATGGTATACCTATAATATACTAAAAATGCAATGTTCCACATTTTTATATCCACATACACAAAAAAAAAATAGAAAATATCAAATCAAAGTCCAGGTATCTGCCACATTGTTTGCTTTCGACTTATTTGGTTAAATTTAGGTTTTTTCTGATTTTATACCATTTATAAAATATGATTCAATAATAAAAACTTTAAACATTGTTGAGTGTCAATAAACCAATGCAGTACACATTTTACTTTGTACTACCAGCATGATATTTCGAATAAATAAAATCACGCCTTGCCAGAGGGTGAATTTAATTGATTATATTTGTGTTTTCACAAAAGAGACAAATACGTACATTCTTAAATACCAAAAATAACCAAGAAATCATCCAAGAAATATCGAAAAAAACCAACAGTGCCTCTGTGTCACATACGCACACACGTACAGGCTTCTTTTTTTTTACATTTCCTTGTTTGGTTGCCAATTAGACCAGTATTTCACGCTCACCCATTGTCACGCACCCATTCCACGCACCTCGTCCACGTAGCCATGACTTTGGCAGACAATGCACGCCAGCCGATTCCGTACACGGGGCACGTAGCCACTCAGCCCATTCTATCTTGATAATCGTGGTGCAAATCGTTAAAGAGAGTTCCACTATACTATAGACATGTTAATACTTATAACCTACATTATCGCATACTCACTTACCCGCAAATCTAGACACACACATTATTGCCTCTTGCCTTCATAGTTCCACAATGCCACTCAAGCTGCCAGCAAATGTAGGTACCTACATACTGCGCCGTACCCACGTATGCAAGTGCGAATGTCAGGACAGGAGGAGTCTAATACTTGCCAGGTAGTACGCGCTTATAAACATATGCAGGATAGTGCGATTTGTGCGAGTGAAGTGGTATGTCTTGAGAGTATTACATCATCGACGATGTCTTCTCTGTTTTAATGTATTCCGTTTTGTGGATATAATATAAAATTTTATGCGGTCAATAAATTGCCTCCGCAGATATTTCCATGTAAATACCTTTTTCTAACATCAAACTTCACAGCGTGCTTCATATAAATTTATCAACTATTTTCTGCAGTTACACCTAAGCTCAATTATTATACAGGTATAATCTGTTCATAGATATAACAATTTGACTATACTTGAATAGCCGTTATATATAAATAGTGTTGAAATGTGTATATAAAATTTTTATTTTTTATAGGTTACATTTATTGTAGAGAAGTCGTTTCTTTCTGCGGAAACTTCTGCTTTTCAAATCCAAACAGTATTTTAAAAGACAAAGATGAAATTATTACTTGGAGAAGAGAAAGTACCTACGTGAAATTATGAAATATCGCCAGAGTGAAACAACACCAATCTACTAATTAGATAAAACATGGTTAAACGCTGGGCATACAATAAACAAAGTATGGACTGACACCACAACGTTCTTACTGCAAGACATCAAGCATTTGTCGAAGGTTTATCAACAGGCCTTAAGGATCCCTCGAGCAAAGGGAAGAGGCTAACTATTACACTATAAGCTCAGGCGAAGGACTTGTATAAAATGGGTTACTTCTCTTCGAATCAAAAAAAAAACAGGTGATTACCATGAAGATTTGAATGCAGAGAGATTGTAATATGTATATAATAAATTGTATTAATGTGCACTTGCTTTGTAATTACTGACATAAGAATGAATTGTTATATTTTATTTAAGATTTCAACTCTCCAATTTTCTTGTCCACGTTGAATCATTTTGTTTTTAATTAACTATCAATATTTTACATACATTTACCCACAAGTTTCAACATTTTATCTTGTAACTCGTCACAGATTTTTAAGATTTTTTTTTGAAGTACTACGAGATTCAAAATGATTGTCAATTCCGCTCCTATAGATAGTAACAGGGTGTAGGTATATGCCGCGTGTTTGTAATGAAGGTTTGAACTAAGTCAGTGTTGGAACATAAGAAAGTAAACGGATCTGTCATAAATAAGGAAAACGTAACCTATATTTGCCTACCTACCTACCTAACTCGCATTATATAAACGACTATGGATTGGTATTTCTGCTTGTAAAAATGAAATGTAATTAATTTAACTTTACTAATTATGATTTATAATTCAGTACTAACTGGTGTTTAACTAAATTATTATTACTTAAATTATAACATACAATTAGTAAATATATTAAGTGACAAAACTGCATCTCTCAGTTCTTCTATGGTATGCATGCGTTTCTATAGATCCTATTTTTAGATAGCCCAACATGAAGTAATCTAATGGGTTAGATCAGGCGATCTTGGTGGCCATCTTTGTGCTCTACGAACCTGTCAGCAAAAAACTGTTGAAGATATGGCAGTTTGTCGAGCAGTATGAGCTGGAGCATTATCGTGCTGAAAATAACCTGCTTCAAGCTCATTTTCTTGTAACTCTACAGTAAACAATTCCAACATCCTGTTGGTAACGTTGGGCTGTTACAGTTTCCTCGAAGAAAATGGCCCTATTATTCGTTGCCTGGACATAGCTACCAAACTCCAATTTTACGGGATGCAATTGCATTTCTCGAAATTCGTGTGGATTTTCTGCAGACCAGATACATAGTTTGTAAATTGATATAGTCTGTTAGATAAAACAGGCTTCATCCGAGAAAAATGATTTGTTTAGCAAGTCATCGTCCCTTAAATTGTTATTAAACCAATGACAATATTCCAATCGCCTATCGTGATCTAATGGTAATAATTCCTGTACCGTAGAAGCTTTATAGGGATGAAAATGTAACTTTCTTTTGACAGCTCATTGCGCTGAAGTGTATGTTAAGCTTATAAAATTATAAAATGTAATAAACTATTTCACTTAATGTTAATATTGATTTTTTACCTGTTTGTTGAGCTGTTACCGTAGATAAATTCCCTTATTTTCTTACAGTATTCAGAAATACTATTGTTGGTGATATTAGATGTAAATATAAACGATTTGAAAAAAATTATAAGATAAATAATCGAAAGATACTACAACACGCACGCCAATGTCGCTAACTGTCAAGAGAATTCATTTAATGTATGAAATTTGTATGTAGCTAACTTCGCTCATTAAATTGGTAATAAGTATAGATAAATTTTTCCGGAAAACAGTTTTTTTATTACGACAATCATTTTGAATCTCATAGTATTCATAATTTATAGGAGAAATTGATGAACACCTAGATGTCAATCCTGTTGAAACAGTCGTATATAATAAAGTTTCCTATTTACAAGGAAAATAATGATTTATAAACCTGTACGCTGTCATCATTAGAGTGTTTACCCTTTCAGTTAAGAAGTTAAATAGATCCTCATGAGGGTCGTACCCGTGTCGTTTTTTTTTGCGAGCATTCCGGAAACTTAACGGTAGAAATTATTTACGACTTCGTTTTTGTGATGACGGATACAAGTCATTTTTTTTTTGCGAGCAAAGACATCTTTCTCGGAACTGATTTTTAAAGTTCCACTTCTAAAATAACCTTGCAATAAATCCATAAAAAGAAAGGTCGGAAAAGAATATCAGTGTACGAATATTTGCGAATTTAAATGAGGTACGCTTGAGTTAGTCACATAATTCGCAAGGAAAGAAAGAAATTGTAAAAACCGTGCTGCTATTGTAAAAAAAAGGAATATCCCTGATGGGTAGTAAAAATGCCCGATCGCTTTTCGGATGTACAATAAAACAAACTCGCCGCTGCTTTCCTATTATACGATAGGGATGCTTTCAATTTACCTGAAAAAAAGAAGGAATGTTACTTAAAAGTACCGACTGCTCGCATAGGCTCTTTGCGTATTGCACAATAATTTAATAAAAGTGAACTATATTAACGCCATAGATTTTGTTGGGTGTCGTATAAAATATTTTTATCTTGTTTATAAAAATACTGAAGGAGCGCTCACAACGTGCTCATAGATTTTTTAAAAAAAGGCATTTTACAGCTTCGAGAACCCTTTGGCAATTCTTATGATGGCCATTATCTCCCAAAACGCGGTGGCAGCAAAAAATGATGCCCGTCCATTCACAGTACCGCTTTTTTCTTTCTCATCTGTTCTTCCGCATAACATATATTAAGAGAAGAAAAAAAAACCTTTTACTTTTTACCTGGACTTTCCTCGGCTACGTGGGAAAGGGTTTAGGTCTAATATGAAGAAGGTCTTGCCTAAAATTTAATGATTATTTGGATCATTAAACGCTTCTATTTGGTTCTTATTGGAGAGAAAAAGCATTCCGTTACTTTTTCGCATTAGGATCCTGTATGGAGGGCTGTTTGTATTCGCCATCTGTGATATGTGGTGTGTGGGAGAGGATTGGATGTATAAAAATTGAATTATTGTGCAATAGATTGCATATTGGTAAAGATTAGAGATCGGATTATATATATCTTTAATTATAGTCTATATGTAGACGTATTACACTAATTGAAGTGAATTAGCGCTAATTAGTGATTGCATATATTGCATATTTAGGCATTTCTATGCAAATTTTTACGAAAAGTTGCATATATTGCATATTTAAGCTTTTTCTTATCCTTTCTATTAGTAAAAATTCCTAGTAGTAATTCCTAATGTAGATCGACAACCGACAATTCTCAGAACGATAAATCTTTTACATTGGTTTCTCTAATACTTTTTTTTCCAAGAACTGCATGTGTTTAATTTCACCTAGCAGAAGGTATGTGGTAAATACGTTTTATTATTATTAATTCCCAAATAAACTATTCATTCATTGAATATTTTTGAGCGAAACACCATGTAATTGTGTTTAACGTTTTTAAATACTGTGCGTACATACAATGAGTATAGCGAGCAAAATTTCTTTATGGATTAAGCCATATCCTGAATTGGTAAAGGATGGCGACAAAATATTTTGTCGAGCCCGCAGTAAACTGGTAAGTTTAATTTTACTAAAAGCTTTACAATTATTTTTAAATTCTTAAACTTTTGATATAAAATGATAATTGTTGTTGTATAGGTGTCTTCTGAGAGAAAATACCTGATTGATCAACACGCTAAAACTCCATCACATATTGGAAAATGTGAAAAACTAAAGCGATCCGCATGTGTGCAGCAATCTATACGTCAATGTGTAGCATCAACTTCACGAAACTCAGAACAAGAAGAATATAATACGGATCTGTGTAACGCATTAATTTCGTCTAACATACCATTAGCAAGATTAAACAATGTTAATTTGAAATCACTTCTGCAAAAATATTGAAAACATAATATACCTGACGAAAGTACCTTACGAAAAAATTATGTCACATCTTGTTACCAGCAAACAATAGCAGAAATTCAACAATTGGTAGGGAATAATTTTATTTATATTATGGTAGATGAAAGTATACGGATAAGTGTGGCCGTTATATTGTCCATTTGTTAATAGGAATTCTTCATGAAGATTTTGTAGGTAAATCATATTTAATTTATTGTAAAGAACTTCAAAAAACAAATAATGTGACAATTGCCCAATTTGTTCAAGAAGGTTTATCAAATTTCTTTTTACCTGAAAGTATACCTTGTGAAAAAATTTCACTAATATTGTCCGACGCTGCACCATACATGCTAAAAGCCGCGCAAAATTTAAAAAAAAATTATAGTAACATTATTCATACCACTTGTTTAGTTCATGGGTTCAATCGTGTAGCCGAAGACATTAAGAATCAATTCCCTTTGATTAATGATTTAATTAGCAATGTCAAAAAAAGTATTTCTAAAAACACCTTTACAAATCCGATTTTATAAGGAGCGACTTCCCGGTGTTAAGTTGCCTCCTGAACCGATTATTACGAGATGGGGTACATGGTTAGAGGCTACATTTTTTTTCGCCGATAATTTTGAAGGAATAAAAAATGTAATTCTTGAAATCACTGCTGACTGCATTGCTCTAGAAAACTGTAAAAAGATAGTAACATCAACAGAATTGCTACAAAACCTTTTGTATATTACGTCAAATTATAGCATTGTTTCAAGTTCCATTCGTAAACTAGAAACGCAAAGGATGTCGCTCTCAGAATCAGTCGAAATAGTAGACGAATTTGATATGCTATGTAAGAAGGTTAAGGGTACAATAGGTAATTCTATATACGATAAATTTTAAATTTATCGTAAATGGTTAAAATGGTAAATAAAAATGCGGTGTATTTGAAATTGAAGAAAGTTAAGAAAATTTTGGAAGGTGAAACAGTAAACGATTTCGACTTTAATTTTAGTTTAGAATGTATTACAAAGTTAAAAAATGCACCAATTACATCTGTGGATGTTGAAAGAAGCTTTTTTATTTCGAAACATATGTATTCTGATAGAAGACAAAACTTTATTTTACACAATTTCGAAAAACATTTAATTATAAACTGTTTTAAAATATGTTGTGAAAAAAAATGTGTGACAATCAAATCAAAACTCGTTATACTTAAGTAAGTTCGATTTATGGGCAGCCTGAAATAACGCAACGAGTACATATCTCAGCTCTTTTCGAACGACGTTCAACACATCATCATCATCATTTTAAGCAGCGAGCACCAAATAAAACCTACACAACCGAAATTGACGTATCATAGGTCAACAAACTACACTAAACCGTCGTAAAAAGCACGGCTTCTTTACCCCACCCGTGGATGCTTCTTCCTCGTTCATTTACTTTATTTTAAACACCGAACTTTCTTTATTTTTATACCGTCTTTTGTGCGCCTCCGAGTACATTTAAACGTATTTAGTTTGAATCACCTGCGTCCAAAGGAACAAAGCGAGGTTAAAACAAAGAAAGGAAAAAGATATCCAACAGATTCTCTGTATAGAAGGAAATATTTTGTCGTTATGTAACGTTACACAATGTTTTAAATATTGTATACAGGGTATTCCACGTAACTGGTTCATTAAAAGTTTATGATGTTCTATTATTTACTTATTTTTGAGATTTTGGCACCAGTATCTGTTCGATTGGAACTATAAATGGAAAATAGCTTAACCAAAATATCACTTCCGGTTGACCGGAAATGGCTGTCAACTTTGTTATTTTAAATAGAATGATATAATTTTTTATTCATTTTTGGATTCTACAACTATAAATACGTCAGTTTTCATTAGCTATTCCTATAGCTACATGTTGCCGTTTTTGAGTTATTTAAGTTTTTCTTTTTTTTTTAGTCATGATCATTGCATCATTGAGAAATTAATATCTCGGTTAATACTGCAAGTAGAGACTCCAAATTTGCTATGTTATGAATGCAAATATAACTCTTTGAAACGGTAAGCACACTTTACATTCTAACATACAGGGTGTCCAAAACTGAGGAACAAAGTGACATATTTTCAAATGCAGGAAACTCAATTTTTTTTAAATAGAACACCCTGTATTTTAATTCGGAATTAAGAAGTAAATATCATCCCCTATCACTTTATATCAGCATTCCCTATACCTATCTTTAATAGATTTTGAGATATGAACGACTTTTTGTTAAACAGACTAAGTAGCCCTATCTTTGCGTGTTTGTAGCTGGCTCTGAATGGGATTAATGTCAAATTCATTAACCAAAAGTGTTTATGTATATCATTGTACAGTATAGAATCTTTAATCCAAACTAATTAAGACACGGGCTTAAAGGGATAAGTTCGGATTACCGATATTTTCGGATTATTGGATAGTTCATACATTTATGTAAATATGTAGGTACGCGTTACTTAAAAGGTAAAAAATTACAATACAACCAAACATTGTCGCAAAATATCGAAATACATATATTTATTAAAAATAACAGAAAGCTTTAAAAATATGTATACATACAGCTTACAAAAGAAAGCGGTGGTACGTGTTTGCTTTTTGGTATCCATTTCTTTCTTGATGCTCTCTGCCTGTAAGGTGCGCAGCAATAGTATTTGCTGAGGAGGTAAATTATTCTCACAAGCCCATCTTAAACATGTGGAGAAACATTTCGTAGCCTCCTCGTGTCTAACAAGATTAACTGAGGGCATTTCTTCATCGCTCTCTTGATTGCCAACATCTTCATGTACTGTATCAGAAATGACTTCAATTATTTCTTCTTCAGTTAGGAATGCACCATCTTCATTTTCCCCTCTTTTACCCATTCCTGTATATCCTGATCTGACACAGTTTCGCCGATTTTTACAAACATTTCCTTGATTTCAGTCAACTCATTACTAATAAAGTCAACTAAATAAAGTCAACTCATTACTAACCTGCATTTTCATTAAGTACATTCCTTCCATCTAATAAAATGCAGGTTAGTAATGAGTTGACTTTATTGAGTTGACTTTATTTCATAAATAAAGTCAACTCATTACTAACCTGCATTTTATTAGATGGAAGGAATGTACTTAATGGTAAATCATCTTCATCAAGGTCTTCTTCAGTCTGTTCATTGTTCACAACTAAATCAACATCTTCTTCTTCAATCGTTGTTAAGTCGGGACACCAAACAGGTTTCCAGGATTTTTTCAACAGTTCTGGTCTTACTCTTTGCCATGCTTCGTCGAGAAAAAGTACCACGTCTTTTAAATTTACTGTCTTTAATATCTGTGCAATATCGTCATTAGATTCAACAATATGCGAAAGAAGTTTCTTGCGATAATTAAGTTTAATAGCCTGAATTACATATTGATCCATGGGCTGCAGAATCGATGTACAATTTGGAGCAAGATACATGGCAAAAATTTGTTTATCTTCACTTACTAATTCTGAAGCATCGGGATGACCAGGAGCCTTACCTAAAATTAACACAGCTTTCTTGGGTAATCCTAATTCCACCATTTTTCTTTCTACCGACGGCACAAAGTGAGAATGAAACCAGTCCTTAAACAGATCTCTTGTTATCCAAGCTTTTTTTGTTCCCTCATAAATAACTGGTAATTGAAAGCTACGAAAAGCACGTGGGTTTTTTGCCTTTCCCAAAACGAATAATGGTAGTTTGTGACTTGAAAGAATGAAAGTTATCCTCTCCTTACTTAATTTTCTTCCTGGTGCCGATGATTCATATCTCCTAACCAACGTTTTCTTTGGCAATACCTTCCAATAAAGCCCACTTTCGTCCGCGTTGTAGATTTGGTGAGAATTTAGTCCTAATTTTTGGACTGTTTTTAATAGTTTTAATTCAAACGGTTCCATTGCGCTAAAATCACTAAACAGCTTTTCGCCCGAGACACGTAATTGGCGGATTCCATATCCCTTTTTGAACTTCTGTAGCCACCACTCATAGAAAAAACTTCATAGAAAAAAACTTAACATCGCATTTTGTGCGAATTAAAGAGTTTTGTTCGGATCACCTAAATGGGAATTCGTCAAGCCGGATTAGTGGATATTCGGATTAACATGAGTTCGGATTAAAGAGTCTATACTGTAATTACACTTTCGTACAACGCAATATTAATAGAAATGACTATTCGAACAGACATTCTTGTATGGTTATTCAAAAAATAATACATGAATTTGACGTGAATCCATTTCAGAGCCAGCTACAAACATTTGAAGATAGGGCTACTTACTCTGTTTAACAAAAAGTCGCTCATATCTCAAAATCTATTAAAGATAGGTATAGGGAATACTCATATAAAGTGATAGGGGATGATATTTACTTCCTAATTCCGAATTAAAATACAGGGTGTTTTATTTAAAAAAAATGAGTTTTCTGCATTTGAAAATATGTTACTTTGTTCCTCAGTTTTGAACACCCTGTATGTTAGAATGTAAAGTGTGTTTACCGTTTCTTAGAGTTATATCTACATTCATAACATAGCAAATTTGGAGTCTCTACTTGCAGTATTAACCGAGATATTAATTTCTCAATGATGCAATGATTATGACTAAAAAAAAAAAAGAAAAACTTAAATAACTCAAAAACGGCAACATGTAGCTACAGGAATAGCTAATGAAAACTGACGTATTTATAGTTGAAGAATCCAAAAATGAATAAAAAATTATATCATTCTATTTAAAATAACAAAGTTGACATCTATTTCCGGTTAACCGGAAGTGATATTTTGGTTAAGGTATTTTACATTTATAGTTCCAATCGAACAGATAATTGTGTCAAAATCTCAAATATAAGTAAATAATAGAACATCATAAACTTTTAATGAACCACTTACGTGGAATACCCTGTATAGTATACCTACATACTGGTAGATATACAATGTATGCAAGTAAGTAAGTAATTGAAGTAACACACGCGGGCATCTCGCGTCTTTCTCTTTTCATCTCTATCATCAGACAAGGACCGTAGTATATAGGTTATTTATTTTAACAATGCGAGGGTCCCGAAACCTACCAATCATGTAGATGAGGCCCGTCGAAATGAAGAAGCAGCATTTGTTAGTCGGGCGATGTTTAAGTACCGTTAGGTAACCGAGATCTTCCGCGTTTCCACCCTCAGTCATTCTCTTTCGTGTGTTTTTTTTTTTTTTTGATCTTCTAATACCGTTCATTTCCTGGAACTATGCATAGGAGAACAAACACGGGAACACGGACGAGGGTGTAGTAGGTTCTATTTTTTTTATGCGCGTATATCGAATCATCTCAATAGGCATTTTTTAGCTTTCGTTATGACGTTGTGTTCTTCTGGCGGTGGTAAATCAAGTTGTGTGTGTCGGCGTACACGGCGGTCCATTTTTGTTACTAAGGCGGCCCTCGATCACTTATAAAAGAATTCAAAGGAGGTCCACGTTTGTGTATATAACTGTGAAATAAGAGATAATAATATAATTAACAGATTGTCAATAGAAATCGTGTAGATCTTCAGAGGCTGTTCATGGTGAGCCATATAAGTAATATAAAGAAATATCTTTAATTCAAAGGGAGAATAGAAATATGGTTATACCTACATGTTAGCTTTAGGAGAAGAGCTAAGAGTGACAATGACCATTACCTGATAGCACCCTAACAGCCAGAAATATTACATAGATATTTTTAAAAATATATTTTATAAATATTTTTCGTGAGAGGTTTTTGAATATATTTTTCATATTTTTTTCTAAATATAGATAAAATATTCAATTAAAATATTTATGCCATATTTTAAAATTAATGTAAGCGCTATATTTTTTCTAAAATATTTGTAAAATATTTATATGAAAATTGAGATTTTTTTATGCAATCTATTTAATTTGTCAAAATGAACTAAAATTGTTCTTGGTTATTTAAGCAAGCACTTGTTTTTTCACACTCACCATACAAGTTAATAATCAATAATTCTGGCATCTTTTAAGGCACACTGAAGGTTTATCAAATTAATCACTATTTTTTAATTGAAGTGTTCTAAATAAAAAAACAAACGTATTTATTATCATTTCATTTGAATAAGCCAATAAAAATGAAAAAGACTCATTCTTAAGTCTAACCTTGGCTGGTGCCAGGTACAACCCTATGGCTTTTTTCATATCTTCGGTAGTGGCGCTCTCATGGCGTTTCCTTGTGACCTCTAAAACAATGCCAATTGTATTAGATCATACCATGAATAAAACATCGTACAACATTATTAATACCTACTAATACATTTGGAGCATTTACAATAATTGGAGTGGTAGCTACATTCTAATACTTACGATACTTATTTCTTACTTTATTTCTACTTTATTTCATAATATTTGAAAACATTCTACGTACAAACAATAAAACAACACAACGTATTCTAACCTCTATTTGAAGTTATGACGCTTATCTACCGAGATGAATCTCTTAAGCAAATCAACTAGCAATTTATCTGGTAGATGCAGTACATATATGATGCATAAAATTCCTACAATTATATTATTAAACGATTTCTGTACATAACGATATTGAGCATTCCAATTATCTTATAAATGCCACGACATGTTCAAAGTTTTGCTTACCTCGTAGTCACCACAAAAACTAAAACACACCCCTCAACAATTAATTACACAGTTAACCCTAATCTGCCCTAATCGTATACTATTATAAACTATAACATGTAATGGACAAACGAATGAAAACGTTGATGATACGCACGTGCGCGTAAGCATTCTATGTACCTAATCCATAGACGCATAAACAATACTAAATCATATAACACCGGCACCGTAATGAATAGAGGTGTTGTGTTGACTTTCGCAACTTATAAATATTACAAATAATATAATACAAAACGCAGATATATTAATAGAAAAGTTACAGCGCTCAACTTAGATACTAATTAAATCATATTAGATATATATTATCTAATTTAATCTTTAAACTATCATTTTAAATAGGTACATACCTACTTAATATGTATGCATATTTACCCATTTTATATTATTCGTCCTACGCACCAAAAGTACAAAAGCAAAAATTCAATCTTTTTTTTATATGAAATAAATATTTACAGAAATACAAAGCAAAATATTCTTGCAGAGTTATGAAAAATATATTGAGAAAACATTTGCAATAAAAATATTATTAATGCTACATAACATATATATTTTTAAATATTTCCTAATATATTTCTATAATATATTTTATGCATATTATATTAATATAACTAATATTCAAAAAAGATTTAATATTTTTTAAATATTTATAAAATATGATATAAATATAGTTGGTCACTGGGGCAGCGAAAATGAGTCAATATAAACACACGCATAAGAAAAATGAATTTTAAAAAATAAGGACGTACACCCTGAACAAAAAATAAATAGGTCACATTAAAAACGTATTGTTGTGTACCGATAGAAAATGCGGAATGAATTTTACAATGAAAAAGATAAATAAAATTTAGATAGCTCAAGGGGTAAAATTTTTAATGACCGCAAAAGGACTATTAATCTCAGAGTTACCCTCGCGAATTAAAACTTGTATCTAACCACGAAAAGTAATTTGTGAGTGAATAAAAACAGACTTTCTTAATTACCCGAAAAATTGGAAAGGTTTAAAATAAAATAAAAGAACAGAATATTTAATCCAATGATGCTAATTAACAATCAAATTTATTTTTCAAAATGGGTTAAATTACAACTTGTGCAGAAAAAAAAAAACCTTGAACTGAAGGTTCTGGCCTAAAATAAAAACTGCACATGATTCTAAATTAAAATAGGACAATGCTATTTCCTATGCAAAGCAAAAATTTTGTTTGTTCAGAAAAATTATCTAAAATCTTACAATTTCTATCCACGTGGTTTCAGATAACTAACAATAAACTAAAAGCAAGAACAAAGCTTCTACTCACCCATCGAGGTGATTGATAATTAAAAATGAAACAGCAAAAAATTTAATAACGGAAAATTAACTATTTAAACAATGATGAAAAAAAAAATGACTACAATATATCTTCCTAAACAAAAATAACAATTGATCTTATATCTATAATGTTCACACTTCAATATATTAACAATTATTACGATAAGAATTCCTTGATTGGCTATATAAAAGACGATTAATGCGAAATTAACAAAATCAAAATGAAATACAAAATGACAACAAAGATATACAAAAATACGTCTACTCACGTCAATAGTCGAACAAGGAAGTCCTTAACAAAACTCTACAACTGTTTTTATTACAAAAATCCCTCTCGCAAAATCGTACAACGCAGACGTATTAACAATACGACAGTATTCAATAGAATCTGCATTAAATCTACACAAGCAAACAATAGACATTTGAATGAATGGATTAATTAAAAAAAAACTTAACACTAAATAAATTAAAATGAAACAATAAACTTTATACCAAACAAAATATAAATTGTGAAAAATTCTCGGTATATTGAACAACAGCTGTTTAAGCACGGAAACCAATCAAAAACCAGCAAATATGCAACTTGAATACACTCAACAAATTGAGTTTTCTAACCACAGCAGTACCTAACACTCGGTTGATATTAGCATTGGCTTAAAGTCGTCCTCATTCAATTATTAACTGTAAAAGCTGTACTTGTACCACCCTCATCCTTCGACCTATCCGTAAAAATTTCTAAACTATCTCTCTCTCTGCCTTTAAATTTATTATAAGTAATACTTTTTTTAATTCCGAAAGATGAATATGCGCTTCCTAAATCCACAAATTTTATTATTATTCGCATCGGTATGAAACTTAAATTCTCACAAATGTAAATCTACTGGTAAAATATTTCAGAAATAAGGTACGCCGCGTTGCCCGAAATAGATGATGCGTTCGTGGATGTAAGCATTAAAAGCCTTTTCGTCCCGACTATTTTTTTTTGTTTCTTTAATGTTATACCTCATATTGCCCCCGCATGTATTAGTATATACTTTGATAAAACCTCCAACAAAAGAGGTCTAATGGTTTAAGACAGGGTGATTTAACGGCCGTGATATTGGACCACAACCTTCGATTAATCTGTTTGGAAAATATTCGTCCCATCACTCATTAACAACAAGAGTCTCGTGAGTGAAAGCTCCATCGTGCAATATATTGAATATTGAGTCACACAATGCGTATTCTACTATAATTTTAGTGTCACGCATAATATTCGAAAAACGTATTGCTGTTTATTTTAACAATACATTTTTCTCCATGTAGATACCCGAAATATTTTCAAGTATCATTGCTGCATCCTATATATACATCCATACATAAAACTGCTACATACGATGCTTTGATTTACAATTCTCTCAAAATGCTCTATTGAAAAGTCACAATTTTTTAGACTATACATTCATTCTGTAGACGTGTTTATACCTACACATTAGGAACTGCAATCTATCTTATTAGTAATCTTTTCTAACTCATAGACTGGGAAATCTCAATCCTTACTAATTGTGCATCAGCTTTCTAATCGCATACTACGCGAAAAAACATTCCAAATCTCTAATACTTTCTCTTCCTTCCAGTTGGTGTATCAATCCATGAATAGATTGATTTTATGTAGTAAGTAAGATACTGAAAAATAACGCTATAATGGTGTTTGCCATTTCTGTGGATGTAGCAGCCATTTTAGATTATGAAATAGTAATTCACAAGCAACATCAGTGAAACGGAATTCACAATCGTTTTCATTTAAAACCAATAGCAAAATTAAATATACAAAAAAAAAAAAATTGAGAGACATTAACTTAGGTTTTCATTCTATTGAAAGGTAAATAAAAAAATCTTAAACATATTTTCCATGTTACAGGAAGTGGCACAACGCAGAAAATACAATCATTTTAGCGTACGAAAGTTATATACCTCCAATTACATAATTAGTATGACTTTCGTAATTCTTTATTCAAATATAAATGCTCCAGTTTGCCTGATATAATTTATGAAGTTTATCCTTGTTCGACACAATTAGCGCTTTTGTTAAAGCAGTAAATCACGTTTATTCACCCTGCTGTTGAAGTACCTCTTCAGACTTTGTTTTCTCCTGAGGAAGTGTAAAATGAGATTACTCTTAACGATTTTGCATTTGATTTATCGACTTTTACGCTGTCTTCATTAATACAAAAACAGGCAATGAATGCATTAAATGATTAAAATGAAACTATAAATTCAATATTTAACGAAGTAAAAGTCTAATATCATACAAGTTGTTGATTTAGAAGACACATCACGTGCAGCCTCCTCGGCTACCTACTTACTACTGCTAAAAAAATATAAGTATAACTATTCAAGAGTTAATAAAAGGGAAGATTACTGATATAGTATAAGCTCCTAGTCATTTAGCAAAGTATCTTTGAATATTATCAAACATAGAAGGATACGTATCTGTAAAGAAAAGGCAGATTAAAGAATAAAAGTTTATAATCCTTATATTATTAAGTGAAATATTAGCCGGACAAACCTTTATAAAAAATCACAATAGTATTATATTTTGTTTAACCAATTCTTCCAAAGATTAAGTGGTAGTTTCCAATGGCTGTATCGGAAATGATATCCACAATTAGCGCTTTTGTTAAGGCAGTTAATCACGTTTATTCACCCTGCTTGTTGAAGTACTGTTCTGACTTTGTTTTCTCCTGAGGAAATGTAAAATGAGATTACTCTTAACGATTTTGCATTTGATTTATCGACTTTTACGCTGTCTTCATTAATACAAAAACAGGCAATGAATGCATTAAATGATTAAAATGAAACTATAAATTCAATATTTAACGAAGTAAAAGTCTAATATCGTACAAGTTGTTGATTTAGAAGACACATCACGTGCAGCCTCCTCGACTACCTACTTACTACTGCTAAAAAAATATAAGTATAACTATTCAAGAGTTAATAAAAGGGAAGATCACTGATATAGTATAAGCTCCTAGTCATTTAGCAAAGTACCTTTGAATATTATCAACATAGAAGGATAGTATCTGTAAAGAAAAGGCAGATTAAAGAATAAAAGTTTATAATCCTTATATTATTAAGTGAAATATTAGCCGGACAAACCTTTATAAAAAATCACAATAGTATTATATTTTGTTTGACCAATTCTTCCAAAGATTAAGTGGTAGTTTCCAATGGCTGTATCGGAAATGATATCCACAATTAGCGCTTTTGTTAAGGCAGTAAATCACGTTTATTCACCCTGCTGTTGAAGTACCTGTTCTGACTTTGTTTTCTCCTGAGGAAATGTAAAATGAGATTACTCTTAACGATTTTGCATTTGATTTATCGACTTTTACGCTGTCTTCATTAATACAAAAACAGGCAATGAATGCATTAAATGATTAAAATGAAACTATAAATTCAATATATAACGAAGTAAAAGTCTAATATCATACAAGTTGTTGATTTAGAAGACACATCACGTACAGCCTCCTCGGCTACCTACTTACTACTGCTAAAAAAATATAAGTATAACTATTCAAGAGTTAATAAAAGGGAAGATCACTGATATAGTATAAGCTCCTAGTCATTTAGCAAAGTACCTTTGAATATTATCAAACATAGAAGGATAGGTATCTGTAAAGAAAAGGCAGATTAAAGAATAAAAGTTTATAATCCTTATATTATTAAGTGAAATATTAGCCGGACAAACCTTTATAATAAATCACAATAGTATTATATTTTGTTTGACCAATTCTTCCAAAGATTAAGTGGTAGTTTCCAATGGCTGTATCGGAAATGATATCCACAATTAGCGCTTTTGTTAAGGCAGTAAATCACTTATTCCCTGCTGTTGAAGTACCTGTTCTGACTTTGTTTTCTCCTGAGGAAGTGTAAAATGAGATTACTCTTAACGATTTTGCATTTGATTTATCGACCTTTACGCTGTCTTCATTAATACAAAAACAGGCAATGAATGCATTAAATGATTAAAATGAAACTATAAATTCAATATTTATCGAAGTAAAAGTCTAATATCGTACAAGTTGTTGATTTAGAAGACACATCACGTGCAGCCTCCTCGACTACCTACTTACTACTGCTAAAAAAATATAAGTATAACCATTCAAGAGTTAATAAAAGGGAAGATTACTGATATAGTATAAGCTCCTAGTCATTTAGCAAAGTACCTTTGAATATTATCAAACATAGAAGGATAGGTATCTGTAAAGAAAAGGCAGATTAAAGAATAAAAGTTTATAATCCTTATATTATTAAGTGAAATATTAGCCGGACAAACCTTTATAATAAATCACAATAGTATTATATTTTGTTGACCAATTCTTCCAAAGATAAGTGGTATTTTCAATGGCTGTATCGGAAATGATATCCACAATTAGCGCTTTTGTTAAGGCAGTTAATCACGTTTATGACCCTGCTGTTGAAAGTACCTGTTCTGACTTTGTTTTTCCGAGGAAATGTAAAATGAGATTACTCTTAACGATTTGCATTGATTTATCGACTTTTACGCTGTCTTCTTTAATATAAAAGCAGGCAATGCATTAAATGATTAAAATTAAACTATAAATTCAATATTTAACGAAGTAAAAGTCTAATATCATAACAAGTTGTTGATTTAGAAGACACATCGCTCATGTGCAGTCTCCTCGGCTACCTACTTACTACTGCTAAAAAAATATTAGTATAACTATTCAAGAGTTAATAAAAGGGAAGATTACTGATATAGTAAGCTCCTAGTCATTTAGCAAAGTATCTTTGAATATTATCAAACATAGAAGGATAGGTATCTGTAAAGAAAAGGCAGATTAAAGAATAAAAGTTTATAATCCTTATATTATTAAGTGAAATATTAGCCGGACAAACCTTTATAAAAAATCACAATAGTATTATATTTTGTCTGATCAATTCTTCCAAGCATTAAGTGGTAGTTTCCAACGACTATATCGGAAATGATATCCGACAATGGAATCTGTTGATTAGTCGAGGGAATTGCCCAATTTAATCGCCGCTACCCAGACCTTAAACAATGGTCAAGGTCTTACTTCTTACATAGTATTATATCATACGCAGCGCCACGTAAAAGGTTACCATGATTACATGAAACGGTGCATGCGTTTCTTAACAATCGAGACACTGTAGCAGGTTGCAGGTTCACTTCGGAATAGCATTTAATTATTATTATGCAAGGAAAAGGTTGTTTGAGAACCAATAACGGCAATTAAAAACATTGGAAAAGTACCGAGAATATCTATACATATAAATAAAGCGAATGGACTTTTAAAGTTTATATTCCCTATGCGGTTAATGTAAAAAAATCCACAAAATCCACACCATTTGCCCAGACTTAATCTTTTCGTTGAGGTTAAGTGTATCGTTATAGGAATATTTTGTATCGTTGTGCTGGGGAATACATAGTTTTCCATGCAAATATTCCAATAGTTACTAATTTCTTCCGAAGAACAATCTAACAGACTTCTTAACTTATCTAATTGCTTAAAATTTAACAATCTTGACTCTAATGACAGCACTTTGGGATGGGTATGAGATCGAAATGTCGGTCCCTCAAATGTTAGGTTCGCCGGGAGAATCTATCACGAAGCAAATGTCAATATTTCTGTATTGACCTTAGGAATTTTAAATAAATCACGTTTTCTTGCGAGCGCATTTATAATTGATCACGATTGACAGTGCTTTCGTTGGATACATCCTCACCTATGTATGGTATCAGTATATAGGTTTTGTATGTATCTACACATGTGTAGTTCATTTATAATCATTTACTTTAGCTTGTCTTTTAGATATGCATCCGGAAAACGTACAAATCTATTACCTGATGGTTAGGATAAAAGTATATCTTACCACGAGGTTTCTTAGGTTTTAAAGAGATTTGAAAAATTGACATAATCACCAGTATATTAGATTTATTACACATTTCATTAGGTAACCGTGAAAAAACTGAACGATAATATCAATCACAGAAAAAAACAACTTCTATTACATTGGTGGTTCAAAGTGACAAGCTCTAGCATCTGATAATACCCAAGTCGGTATTTAAATTCATTTTTTACATTTTGTAGAGTTTCAAGTGATATTAATCTAATTTGGCATCAATTTTTTTTTATTCAAGATCCAGGCATTAAAAGAATTCTAACAAAAAATTGGGATCAATACTGGAGACACTAATTGCAGCGTGTGTAATGGGTTGACAGAAAACGCTTACCATATTCTGAACGCAAAAGGATAAGCAAGCCAAAAATGAAAAAAGATTATTTTGATCCACCTGCACAGATATATACAGAATATAGGGTACTAGAATATTAGAATGCCAGGTATGATTTAATAGATGAAAGAAATGGGAGTTGAAATATAAAAGCCAGAAGGCTTCAGTGTAAGGCTCAGATAACCCTCACAACAAACGAAAAATAGTTTAGTGAGCTGGAGGACAGTTTTGCGAGTATGAGTACGGTTTGTACAAGTACGAATACTTCAGAAGAATAGAATAGAGTTTCTGGCTCTGTGATACACAAAATGTTTTTTGGGCCGACAAATCTTAATTTTGAATTGAAAATAGAAAAGAAATTTTGATACTAGGGAGTTGACAGTACAAGTTGACACACATGTTACATACTTTAGTATTTTGACGTTTCCGATAATAAATTTTTTTCTGTAATTTTCCTTCTAGTTTAATTTCTATTTATCAATAATAACTGCAATGACGACACCAGTTCATCTTAGCATGGTTGAACAATAGCTTAATGACAATTTATTACACGTCATGTAGAATCTAGTGTGGCCAACCTTTAGTGACATTTTTGCCTGTACTGAGAAAAAATTTAATAATCATAAATAAAAATACAATTATCGTAACTAAAAAGTTCAACTGGATAGGGGACAAAAGCACAGATTACTTAGTACTAGTAAAAAAGAGATCCTAAACACTGATAACACTAACAAGAAGCAATCTAAGTTACTTACGGTCTGCTTCATACCGTAATTATGAGTTACTTATGATAATTAAACTGAAGTAGTTAAGCCAAAGAATATATGTAGTTGCAGTAAGCAAAGATTTGCGCTTGTCAAGTAGTAGGTGTATTGCTGTAAGTAAACTATACTATAACAGCTCTCATACCTTCACAATTAATACAAGCTATTTAGATTACTTGTGATAAGGAAAGAGTATCATTAATGCACGTTCACTAAATACCTGATAAATATAGAAGGTAATGGTTTGCTACAAATATGCAATATACTTACCTTAAATTTGTTGTTCAACTATAGGTAGTGCAGGAAACGAGGAAGTTTAGTGAATATTTAATATAAATTTAAATAAAAAGCAGTATTTTTAGTAATAGTTTTATTTTGTATAGGACAAACACAGTGACTACCTGATATGAATGAAAGATATTGGTTTCACTTTAACAACAGTTTTTTTTAAAACAATTTACAACGTAATGACTCATGCAGTATATTCCTTAATAATGAAAAAAATGAACAAAGCAATAATAAAAGATAAGGTAAATGGGGCCCCCTTGCAACGTTATTTGGTTATTGAAATTATTGAAATCTAAACAAAGGACAAAGAGAAATATGGCTTTCAAGTTACAACTAATAACAAACAAAGAAATAATATACCTAGGCGGTAAATTTGCGGTTTCTGTTGGTTCTTTGTACTGGGCGAGTTGATCCTCTGCCGACATACGTGGCGGTTATGTCCGGTGATCGCCTCGAAAACGGCTACTTCGTCGGGGTATCCCTAACTGTAGGTGGCACTTGGGCTGTCACTCAGGTAGCGACGGCATCCACACTTTAACTTCACCAGCGGGCGCAGATATCATCACAATGATGGGGAATTCAAATATCCCATCACGTGGTTTAAAACTAAAATCTTGAAACATCCGATTGCTTATAGGCTCGGTACTTCTTCTTTCGCTGGGATTCTTTATACGGATGGGGCATTGAGTTAACCCACCCAGTATTTTTAATATATTTGCGTTCCAACTGGCCTACAATGGCCGTACTCCTTGGCCACTCTTTTTCGACGACCTTTTCCCACGTCCGTAACCCTTACTTGACGCTAGCATGCGCCTGCGCGCGTGGCTGTCTCGGGGACTATTTCATTACTCCGCCGCATTAGCCAATCAGGAATAGTAAAACAATCGCGGGGTGGCAGCAAAGCTCAAATAATCGTAGTTGTGGCAAGTTGTTACCTATTTAATAAAATACATGAGTTTAATAGCGATCAGCATTGTTGTTACTTCTACTAAGCATGTGCTGTAGTTAGATACAGTACCAGTAGTCATATGTAATACGTTACTTACCACAAATTTGTGAGGTACGCTGTGTAATAGCTGTTAATAAAAGCACTATTTACAGTAATAACTTGCATTCAGGAAACTGGGTTTAGTTGCAGGTTTTAATGAACCTGAATAGTTCCAAGTAAAACTTTATCTATTGTAAATAATTTTTTATCAAGTAAACACTTTACTTAGCCCATTTTTCTCAGTGTAGTTTTTATGTTCCGGTGTCTCATTTTCTGGACTAGGACATCTAAAGAATGTGGTGGCATTCTCCTGCTCCAATACCATGGGAAAGTTGATTCTATGTGTAAGATATTTCTCTGAGGTATTTACACCTTATGGCCATATGACGGATGTTTCATCGATATAACTGAGGCACAGCTTTAGCTTGAGATGATGTGTTCTTATTGCCGAAATTTGGGCTGAATTTCAATGCCAAATTGCACCCCATAAAGTAAACGAACGTCTTCATTTTAGATTTCAGATTCATTTTCCGGAGAATAATTTTCTATAAATAAATAATTTTCTATAAAAAACTTTGCTTCGTACTTTACATGAATTTTCCAATCCACTCGTTAGTAAAATTTATGCGGAGAACCCCGAGAATGAATGAATACCCCAAACATATGTTATTTTTTTATGTGTGTGCGTTTAAAAGAGGACTTAATCGTCGTATAAGATAACAAGACGAGCTCCCTTAAAAAGGAAATGGATAAAAAAACAGCGAACAGATGCGAAAGTATAAAATTACACCGCACACTTTATCGGAAATCTTTTGCAAAGCACAGGAGCCCTTATACACTCTCCCCTAACGCTTTTTTTTTTTTAATCGCAGATGGCGTGTAAAAGAAAAAAATCAGCATGTGGGGTTTCGCCCACGCACATGTTTTAATTTTTTAAGCATTACAATCGATAGGTTACTTCCTGATTTGAAAATGAAAGCGGAAGATACGCTACTACGAAACATAGGAAGGAAAGAACACGCTTCGTAAACAACATATGGCACGTGGCTACGTCTAACAATACACACATCGCAATGATAGGATGATAATATTTGTGGCCATCGCCGCAGACTTTTTAACGATAAAAATTCGACACAAGCGGAAGGCGAACTGAACCGTTCAGGTGCTAGAATAATGCGGAAGTATTCACGTAGTTTATAATGTGTATGAGGCGGCAGTTGGCGCGCTCTTCCTTAACAATGCGCGTAGCAGGAGAAGAAGTGGATATGATTATCATCTGTACAATGGAGTTGTTCAACCGCGGAGCAATTGTAAAGATATTTATTTCCTTAAAGTTGAAAAGTTTTCTTACGGCACGCGAGTTGCCGATTAAGCTTGTCAAAAATTTAAAAGCGCAGTATTTTAAACCTTACATTTTCGTATGAAGTAAATGATTAACTTATGTGTAATGGAAACGCTATAAGTGTCCAATATAAATGTTGTGGTACATACTGCTGTGTACTGATTGAAAATAATAGAAATGGAAAAAGAAAATAAAAATAGTTAGCTTAACGGATAAAATTTTAAAGAACGCAAAACAACTATTAACCTCAGAGTTACCCTCGGGAATTACCAACTTGAATCAACCAGAAAAGTAATTGTGAGTGAAAAATCTGAGTTCTTAAATCCGAAAATGAAAAGGTTAAATTAAATAAAAGACAAATTTTTTTAACCCAAGAGCAATTAACAATCATTTTATTAAATAAAAAGGTTAAAAACGCATTGTGCAGAAAAAAAAAACGTGAACTGAAGTTCTGACCGAAATTAAAACTGCACTTGTTCTAACTTAAATAGAATGAATTCCATGCAAAGCAAAAGATTAGTTTTCAGGAGATATCCATCTAACAATTCAAATTCAGTCCACTGGTTTAAACAAATAAATGGCGTGGACAATTCTAGAAAATATAAAATAACTAAAGCAGACAATACTTTCTCACCCAAAGGAGGTAATTGATAAATAAATGAAACAAAAAATTTATAATAAAAATATCTTCCCAAAAAAAATAATTTGTTTATATCGACAACGTCGTCATCAATAACTAAAAAACTACTACGAAGACTCCTGAATGGGCTACATTTTTTACGAAATCAATCTCAAATAAAGATAATTAAAAATGGCAACAATGATTTACAAAAAAAATCCTTACTCAGTAATAGTCGACAAGAACTGCTAACAATCTCTACAATCGTTTTTTTCGGAAAACCATCTTTCAAAACGTACAACGCAAACGCACAAATTCCGACAAAACTATAGAATAAGTTAAATCAAACTAGCAAACGCTAGACAAAATAAGAAATGAATTAATTAAAAAAAACTTAACACTTAATTAAACAATGAAACATAAACGCTTAAATAAATTTATAGAAATAACATTATTGTAAATTCTTGGAACATTGATTAAGGCTGAACGGAATAAACAAAACAAATACAACTCAAATACCTTACTCTCCTAGATAGCTGGAGCAGTAAGGAGGATAAGATTTCACGACCTAAAGGATGGAGAAGATTGCTACCAAGACCGCTAGACCACCCAGGCTGTATGGAATACAAAAATACATAAAGAAGGAGTGCATTAGACCGATTGTAAGCAACATTGGATCACCGACCTACGATTTGTAGAATATTTAGCTAACTTACTAAAGCCACATACCGGACAAACTGCAACGTAATGTGAAGAATTCGAAACATTTCGTGGATATTCTGTCTACGCTAAAGACTGAACCTACAGACATTTTAGTAAAGTTATTCACTAACACAACCCACGGAGGACGCACTGGCCTTACTTCCAGAACTGGACTACAAGAAGACACCATTAAATTAGTGAAACTGTGCTTATCCACGACATACTTTTTGTATGAAGAAAATACTACGAGCAGAAGAAGGAACAGCAATGGGAAGCCCTTTATCACCAGTAATAGCCAATTGTTTATGGAAGCATTTGAAAGAAGAAGCCCTAAGTTCCAGCGATATGAAACCAAAGTGTTGGCTGCGATATGTCGACGATACTTTTGTAATATGGCAACACGAGAATAAAACTACAACAGTTCTTGGAACACATAAACTCACAGCATCCAGCCATCAAGTTTACCATGGAGAAGAACAAAATGGAAATCTCCCTTTCCTGGATGTTATGGTTAAAAAACAAACGAGAGAATGCTACAACACGCAGTATTTAGGAAAGAAAGACGCACACCGATAGATATTCTGCATGCAAGATCTTACCATCCATCCGATGCAGAAGAAGAGCCGAAAACCATCAGTGACGAACAACATATTACCAGTGAAAGAGATACATTTGGAGAAAGCACTAAGAAGAATGGTTAACTGACATCGACATAAGAGATCCACTAAGAAGAAGACGACATGGAGAAAACTACAGAACCACGAAGAGGGATGGCGTGTTTACCTTGACATAGCAGGAGTCACCGAAAAAGTAGGCCGAATTTTGAAGAAACGTAACGTACAAGTACGCTTCGGGACTGCAACGTCCGATCCAGCAGTATCTTCCGACGCAAAGACAAGATACCCAAGGGCGCACAGAAGGTATCTACAAGATAACATGCCAATGCGGACAGTGCTACGTCGGGACAAACAGGAGAGCCATCGACATAAGAATAAAAGAACACGAGAGGGACGCAAGATTAAGAAGGACCGATCAATCAGCGGTGGCAGAACACATGCACGACACCGGACACAAAATGGATTTCAAGAATATAAAAGTAATAACTATCACCAAGAACTACGGAAAAAGACTCATCAGGGAAGCCATAGAAATAGAGAAGAGTAAAACCGTTAACAGAGAAGAAGGGTACCACCTTAGCAACACGCGGAAGAGCTACTACGAACGTCAGGTCAATGGAGGGAAACTACACGGTTGGATGCACCGGGGCGTATATAAGAAGAATGTCGGACCATGGAGAATCAGTTCAGTTATCCTGAAGAAGCTGTCAGTATGAACAGCGAAACGTCGAGCGAAAGTTTTGAGACACACGGCGAAACCCGCAAGAAGCTGTTAGTTATACATAATCATGTCCCTATATTCTACGAAAGTATAGCACACTATTTTGAAATAAAACTTTCAAGACACTATGCTAATATTGATTTGACATTTACCAAATGTTTTGTTTCATGAAATCACAGCCTACCTTAAAATATTTTTTATTGCCTAGATAAGGTAATACTAAAATACAAGAACAATATAAAAAACAGTTTGTAACTTGAAAAAAAAAAGCAATCGGACATTAGTGTATAGGAACTTTTTTTGTTATTTTTGGTTTCTCTATTTCGTGGTGCTATGCATTGTAGTTTTTTCTATGTCACCCTGTATAATAATACATGTAATTATTATTTTTCTCCGTATTTAATTGTAAGTATTATGAAACAAATAATTTATTGTTGAAAACTTATTGTAACGTCCGATTGTTTAATCAAAAGCAGTAAGTCGTTTTAAAATCCCAATATTTTCCATTTTTTTTTTTTATGAATACATAAATTTCAACAAAAGCTACGTGCTTTGATATTAATTTCGGCCATCCATTCGGTGCACCACTGCGCATATTCGGCAATTCAATTTGCACATGTTCTGTCGACCATCAGCTGTGTGTAGTCTCTCGTATGTGTGTATGTACTACAACAAACAGCAGCAGCGACTTGGCGGCCGTCTTCCGTGGCCTCAACTCGCGGTGACGTCACAGGTGAATGACTCGCTGACGTCACGCTAGTTCAATGGCAAATCGCGACCCAGATCTCTTAAGAGACAACTTCACTATTCGTGAATATCGCAAGCGAATAGGAATACACGTACAAAATTACGCACATATTATATATACAATATAAATACAACCCTTCTCCTTTGCGGTAATTAATTATTTTTAACTCCCTCTGGTGGAAATGTGTAGTCGATTAAATGATTCTGGAATTTTATGTTCGAATCGGCTGTAGTGGTATATATATAAAGAAGATGTCGTTGCTTCGCGAAACGTAAACAGAGCAAAATAATAAAAATATTGCGGGCTGCTTTGCGCTGTGATTTGTCGCGAAGAATGTTGACTTTATAATAGAAAATAAAATCGTTTCGACCGCTATAGTTTTTGAGCGATTTTGAAAGGAAAAAAAAGATCTATTTTTAACTGCTGTGGGATTACTGTAATAACCACGCTGTAATAATAGCCAGCGCTGTCTTGCAGGAGATGAGTTCGATAAACTGAAGTTTATTGTCGTATTGTTTTTAAAGTTTCTTTTTAATATCAGCGATGTTGAGTAGTAGTTAGGAAGTTGACAGTACTTGAAATACCTGTTTTTTTTTTTTTGTACAGAGAAAAATGCTCCAAATGTACAATATACAGGGTGATTTTTGCTATAACACTGAATGCCTACCTGAATCATGCATTTGCGCTGGCATTAGCAGACATTTAGATAAAAAGCTTCTAATAGCCTAAGAAATATTTGATTTTATTGGAAATAGTGCCAGTGTCAATTCAACATAATGTCTCAAAAATGGATGAGATTTAGAAATAGAGAATTTTAATACAAAAAATGATATACAGGGTGTTAAGTAAACATGCGACAAAAATTCAATGGGTTATTCCTTGGCTTATTCTAAGAATATTTTGTCCTATAATGATTTTTGAAAAATCCCTTTGTTTCGAAGATACAGAGTGAAAAAAATTTGCGACAACCATATTCGATATTCGTTGAAATTATTAATGTAAATAAAAGTATGATGTACATCCAATGGAGTTTATCAAACACAAAATAGCTATATTTAAAAGAACAGTTTTCATTTTGACGTTTCAAAGTACGAATTCAGATTTAATAAACGAGTGCGTAGCCACGAGTTTCTTAACTGAATGAGTGCTTTAATGTCAATGAAACGTGTCTTTTTAGGCTATTTTTTGCAATTAGTTTTAAATTTCTCTTTTTGTAAAAGCAAAACGAGAAAAATTTGATAATCTAGGGAAATTTTGTGCGGTTGTCACAGTTGTCACTTGGTTTGGCACAAGATTTAAAATTGAAAGTTAATTTAAATTGACACATTTTTGAAATTTGTTATATATTATATTACTAAAGTAACTATATTATAAATATTTAATATGAGTTCTACAACTTTTTCATGCACTCCGCTGAATACGGCAAATTGCTGAAAAAAACCATTAATAATTTATTCCGGAGAAATCGTACACTATGTATCAAAAGCGATACAAAAATTTTGAAAAATGGTGCAAAGAAAAGGAATTCTTCATATTTCTGAGAACGCCTTACTTGCTTATTTTGAAATGCTACGTAAAGATTATATAATCGTCATCATTATGGTCGATTTATTTCGATGTTAAGATCTGTGTTTAAATGTACATAGAAATGTGGATATTATCAAAATATATGAAACTTCAAGCATTATTAAACGGCTATCTAAAGGTTATCAAACAAAAAATCTAAATTTTAGAAGAAGAAGATATTCATAGATTTTTGAAACAAGCCGATGATAAATATACTTAGCTATAAAGGTTAGTGTTGATTTTATTTCGTTACTTTTGTGTAAATTCTTATATTCTAGGTTATTTTGATAATAGGATATAATGGAGCCTGTAGGCGAGAAGAATTATTAATTATGTGTGGAAGATCTTCAATACAATTCCGATTCCATTATAGTCAACTACCTAAACAAAAACAATGTACCCAGAATGTTCGCAGTGACTGATGTAAACTGCATCGAACTTATAAAAAATATAATAATCTGCAGCCAAAACAGTTACTCACAAACGTTTTTTCTAACTTATCGTCATGACTGCTTAATTAATAGCCCTATCGGTATTAACAATGGAAAATGTTCCTAAACAAATTGCCAGTTTTCTTCATTTACCAGATCTCATCTTTATACAGACATTGTTTTAGAAGATCCAGTGCGACACATATATGCAAATACTGGAGGTGATATTTTAACTATAAAGATTAGATGGCTGGAAAGCACGGGCTGTTGCTGAAGAGTTACGTTGCCTCTTCTATGAAAATAAATTGATGTGGAAATATGTTTGCACAGGAAAATATGTGAATCTACCTGACTTCTGGGAATGGTTCACAGTTTGAGTACTCCAACAGAAGCAATATCACTATCGCAGAGAACGATAATTTTCAACGAATGTTTCTACTGCACAGCGGTATCACTATCACTTCTAAAGATAATTCAAACGTTAATATAAATGTTATAATAGTTGTACTATTTCAAAGATTAATTAAAATATCAAATCTTACAATGAATTTTAATATAATAACTCACTTGCTTACAAAATGTCATATGACATCTCCATTTCTGTTGCAATGTGACCAACTTAAAATAATCTGCTTAAATGTTCCATTTCTTTACGCAACTATGCTGTAACAGACCTATTACGGCACTAGTGGAATAAATAGTATGGTTACGGCACTAATTGCAAAAAATTGTTTACAATGCGTTGTTATTTTTTCGATCTCGATCACATGAAACGGCTGTTTTATCTAGTAGTGGATTTCATTTGAATACGTCTATCGATCGCATTTGTTTAGAGTTGGGTGACGTTTGGCTGTTTGACATGTCTTTAATAGTTAGTGAAAATCTCTCTATCATGATGTATACGAACGCCGAGATGACTGACATGCATTTCATGTATCGAACTGCTGATGGCAATTCATTTAGAAGCTAGACGATTGTACATTTGAGCGATTTCCTGCCCGTAATGTCCCCGACCGAAAAATCTTCGAAAACATTCATCGACGTCTTCGTGAAACAGGCTGAATGAAACGAAGTGGAGGGCCAGGAAAATCAATGACTGCAAGAACGGTACAATTAGAACAGAATGTGCTGGCGATGATAGAGGAATATTCTGGTAGTTCTACGCGAAAAATTGCAAATACTTTGATTGTAAGTCATTGGACAGTTTGGAAAATTCTCAATTTGTTGTATCCACACCATATTCAACGCTTTCAGGCACTACTACCTGCTGATTTTCCTCCGCCTATTGCATTATGTCAATGGATATTGCAACATTAGTTCGCCATCCCTCTATTCTTGACACAATTCTTCTTTTACCGATGAGCCATCAGTTTCTCAAGAAATGCCATAAGGAAATTTTCTATATAACCTTGTGTGGGCAGATGAAAATCCGCATGAGGTATTTGAAGATCGTTTTCAACATCAGTTCTCGTTGAATGTTTGGGTTGGAAATTGTGGGTGACTATCTATTTCTACCAGGAAGACTTACTGGCGTAGAGTACCGCAACTTTTTCGAAGCAACGCTGCCTGAGTTTCTGGAGGATGTACCATACGCGACAAGAATTGCAATGTGGTTTATGCACGATGGTGCACCACCACATTTCAGTTTGGTTGCTCGTAATTTTTAACAGCAACATACAGAGATCGCTGGATTGGTCGAGGTGGGCCACACGCATGACCTGCTCGATTCTCAGACTTAAACCCCCTAGATTATTTCTTTTGGGGATCTCTGAAGTCAATAGTTTACGCTACTCCAGTGGAGAATTTGGACGATTTGCGAAATCGGATAATTGCTGGGTGTAACTGAATTAGAAATGACCCTGGTGTGTTTGAAAGAGTTCGACAGTCAATGACGAGAAGATTGAATGCTTGTATCCAGGCTGGAGGAAGTCATTTCGAACATTTATTGTAGATTGAGCAACTTTAATTGTATTTTTTGATAATAACATGTTATTAGTGTCGCAAATCTTGTTCGCCCTGTATCTTTTAAAAATCATCATACGACAAAATATTCTTAGAATAGGCCAAGGAACAACCCCTTGAATTTTTGTCGCATGTTTACCTAACACCCTGTATATGATATACAGGGTGTATCAAATAAAAAAGTAAATTTTGCTTGGGTGTTAACTACACGACATATAAAGCACAAACCCACCGAAACCGCATTTCATCATTAAAAAATAAAAAAAAGTAAAATTTAGAGCCAAAAATTCTTTAGTCTAGGCCTGATGCAAGGAAACGTCATGTTAAGCACCCGCTAAACGTGGTATTATGTATAAATACATTGCACTCATTTGTAGTATTATTCTTAATGGTATGCCGTAAGTTCATTTAACGTCATTCTGAGTAAATAAAGGCCAATCGGCCAGTGTGCCCTTGTAAAAATAGCAATTGAGGCATTTTAAATATCTTCTTTTTATAAAATAAACATTCCTTATTTATTAAGAGCATTCTACGTGAGTCTACAAAGTATTATTTTTAATATCCTGATAAGACGTTCGAGTTTCACCGGATGTGCGACTTCATTAGTTACAAAAACCGTAAATATTTTTCTTTTGCTTTGTCGAATCGAGAGTTAGTTGTTAATAAACGGTACCACATGAATCTGAGTTATTTCTTTTGGATTTATTTAATCATACAACGGAAAATGAATTGAATCGAATTACACAGACATAAATGTAGATACAGAAAATTTGCAAATACGCCTTTTTACTATGATATCGCGCGAAAATGAATCTATACATTCCCGCGCTTTTGCCGATGCATCAAGCTTCGATTTTCTTTATATGAAATCATGATGGTCCTGAAAAGGATCGTTTTTTTCGAGTCGGAAGAATTTAAATAAAATGTTCGAAGTGGCTTGCACTCCAAGCGGCGATCCACACAAAACTAACAGCGGTAATGGCTGAATGATAGTGGTATGTGGGGGTATACTCGGGACAGCATTTAAGTTGGGCACAGGTGCGGCTCTAGCCCACGGCATTTATAAAATATTTTTTTTCTCGTTAATGCTTACAGATAGACCCCCTGTGCATTAAGTCTTTTTGATTGTATATGATTACAGCTGCTACATATTATTATATTTACCTCTATATATGATACACCCTGTATATTCACTGAATTCATAAAAAATATCTCATTTCATTTAACAATAGGGAGTTGATATGAACACCCAGTATATCAGAGGTGTCATGAAGCTAAAAGTATTTTCAAGGCAATAAATAGTGTACTAACTTATTTATATTACAAATTACATAATTTTAAAACAGCCTTGATTGGCATCCTAACCCTAGGGATTCAATTTAAAAAAAAATCAGAATTTCTAAATTATCCCATAAAACACTTGATTCGTTTGTTTTGGCGTTTTAGTGCTTGCACTGAAATCTTTAAACAGTTTGTATGCGTATTCACTTTAACCCATTGATTACTTCATTACAAACGATTAGAGTATCCTAACAACACAATCTATAATAATTGTCCTGTCAATATTTTCGCTAATGAAAAAACAAGAAACTTTTGGTATATGTATGAACATCATATACATACATAATATAATTGTATTTTCAATTTCAATAATCTCTGTAACGTATATTCCATCTGCTCGTCTGCCAAATTAGCAAGTGGTCCCTCTTTAGCACATTCGCAGAAACAAACGGTTTGTTATTGTGTGTTTAAGCCTCACGTACATACACATAACGTCCAGAGAATTCAGGTCACACAAACATGTCCTGATGGCTGTGTAAATTCGGCAGTGAGGTGTGTTTGAAGTACTTATTAATTTTCGTGTGGGTACCACCAACCGAAATGCTCCTTCAAGACATCGCTGGAATGGAGGGCAATAATGTTTGGCATGTTTGACCTGTTGGAACACATCATAAATCAAATGGAATTTCATAAGCGAAGCTGGTAACTTACATGGATCTGTTTGTTATTAATTAATAAATAGGAATGTAGTTACTTATACATACCTAATACTTAACGTCTTTTTTTTTCTTCTATTAAACTTGTACGTGTTGGTCGATGTTTTTATGTAATTGTTTTGACTGCACTGTAGGTGGCTTGTCAATTATAAATCTTTAATAAAATGCGTTGTGTCACTTAAAATATGAGTAAGTATTAAAAGAAAATGGTATTGCAGGCTCGAAAATAATTTCTAATTAACAAATTAGTTATTAATAGATTATATGCAAAATACATATATTTTATTTTTTGCATATCTTTAATTATAGTCTATATGTAGACGTATTACACTAATTCAAGTTAATTGCATATATTGCAAATTTAAGCTTTTTCTTATCCTTTCTATTAGTAAAAATTCCCAGTAATTCCTAATGTAGATCGACAACCGACAATTCCCAGAACGATAAATCTTTTACATTGGTTTCTCTAATACCTTTTTTCCAAGAACTGCACGTGTTTAATTTCGCCTAGCAGAAGGGATGTGCTAAATACGTTTTAGTATTATTAATTCCCAAATAAACTATTCATTCATTAAATATCTTTGAGCGAAACAGCATGTAATTGTGTTACGTTTTTAAATACTGTGCGTACATACAATGAGTATAGCGAACAAAATTCCTTTATGGATTAAGCCAGATCCTGAACTGGTAAAGGATGGCGACAAAATATTTTGTCGAGCCTGCAGTAAACTGGTAAGTTTAATTTTACCAAAAGCTTTACAATTGTTTTTAAATTCTTTTAGCTTTTGATATAAAATGACAATTGTTGTTGTAGGTGTCTTCTGAAAAGAAAATGCCTGATTGATCAACACGCTAAAACTCCATTATATATTGGAAAATGTGTAAAACTAAAGCGATCCGCATGTGTGCAGCAATCTATACATCAATGTGTAGCATCAACTTCATGAAACTCAGAACAAGAAGAATATAATACGGATCTGTGTTAACGCATTAATTTCGTCTAAACATACCATTAGCAAGATTAAACAATGTTTATTTGGAATCATTTCTGCAAAAATATTGCAAACATAATATACCTGACGAAAGTACCTTACGAAAAAATTATGTCACATCTTGTTACCAGCAAACAATAGCAGAAATTCAACAATTGGTAGGGAATAATTTTATTTCTATCATGGTAGATGAAAGTACGGATAAGTATGGCCGTTATATTGCCCATTTGTTAATAGGAATTCTTCATGAAGATATTGTAGGTAAATCATATTTAATTTATTGTAAAGAACTTCAAAAAACAAATAATGTGACAATTTAAGAAGGTTTATCAAATTTCTTTTTACCTGGAAGTAGACCTTGTGAAAAAATTTTACTAATGTTGTCCGACGCTGCACCATACATGATTAAAAATTTTCAGAAATTTTCCCATTATACAGTATGTGTTTTACGAGAACATGAATGAGAAAATTGCTTTTTCTTATAAAAGAATGTCTAACATTAAGAAAAAAATTAATATCTTTTAGGGAAAAATTTCTTACAATTTGGAAAATTACAGTTAAAAATAAAATAATTTTCAAGTGGTAAGGAAAAAAAACGGATTTTGAAAAAAATATATTTCACCCAAAGAAACCTTATTTTAGTTAGATATAGCAACTTCAGATTAACATTACTGTTTTCTTTGAAGCAATCGAACTATTTCTTTAAATAATCCATGGTTTTTGACTCTGTGTGAGTAAATTATAGCAAGGTAAATGAAAGTAAATGATCCAGTTTCTCACAAATTCTTTAATGACGACAACCGGTTTCATCCACTAAGGGCATCTTCAGGTCAGAATTAAAAACAGTTTAAAAATAAGTCACGTAATAAAATAACAAAAATTGAATTGTAAAATTAAATAAAATTGTCGTCAAATCGTCTTGCTGTGTCCGTTTATTAAAACATTTACAGTTTATTTTCATTCTTTTAATTTGTGTAGTTTGTCGTTTTACAATGTGTATTAACAAGTCTTTCAAGATTTCTTAGATGATTCGCTTCTCAGTGTCATCTGCTATATTTTCAACTGTCCGTTTTAATGGCCTACCACTACCTGGTTTTCGGGACACATAGACTCTGTTTCACGAAATTTTGTCACTGATTCTTGTATCAATTGCCCAAAACTGTCTTATGTTACTTGAAATTTTGGAAATTCTGTCAGAAATTCTTATATACGTGGCTGTAAAGAGTACAACCATTTTCCATTTTCTAATTTTATTACTAAAGTATGCTTCGATGATAAAAACTTTATGATTTATTATAATAGTATATTAAAGTACGAGTTTCATAAGGTATGATTTTGTCGCACGAGTTCAAGTTTAGAAAACGAGCCGCAGGCGAGTTTTCTAATGAACGAGTGCGACAAAAGCCTTATGAAACGAGTCCTTTATACTATTTTTTCTATTTTGCATTATAAATTGATAATAAAATACTTAATAAAAAATCTCATTAAAAATGTTGAGTTTATTTTTATATGAAGTTGGTCACCATTGACATACGATGACATTGACGAATTCAAATTCAAATTCGGCTATTTAAATTGTTTAAACAATATATTTCATAATAGTAGTCTCTGTAAACTGTAAAAAATGAGTGATACTGAGACAAATTTTATCTTGTACGCCACCACAACTGCGTGAAATTGCGGATAACGCCGTCATAAATTATTACCGAAAAAATCAAAAGCAGTATATGAAAAATGCTACCATCAATTTGAACTATGGGCTGTACAGAATAATGTCAACACCAATATCTGAAAACATTTTATTGGCATATTTTGATTACAAGGTAAAAATAGAAAATCTTCTACCTTATGGTCTATGTATTCCATGCTTCGTTCTTGCTTTTCCATTTATAAAAATACAGACATATCAAAATATTTAAATTACAAGCCTATTTAAAACGATTCTCTGAGGGATACGAGGCTAAGAAATCTAAAATTTTATGCATGAAGATATTAATAAATTTATAGAAGAAGGTTCTGACGCATTGTATTTAGCAATAAAGGTACGATATTATTTGCAAAATGTAATTTTTTATGTAATGGATTTAATTTTAGATCGTTTAATAATGGGTTACACAGGTGCCTGTAGACGAGATGAATTAACAAATATGTCCATACATGATTTAGAATTTAAGAGTGAATATTATTTTGGTGACAGTACCTAAAACAAAAAATAATATCGTAAGAGTTTTTGCAATTACGGATGAAAGATGGATTACTTTAATTAAAAAATGTCGCCCTGCGACCAAAAAATATTAATCATTCAAAGATTCTTCCTTACATATTCGCAATGGTTATTGTATATCGTGCCCGATTTGAATTAATACGATTGGCAAAATGCCTAAATTAATAGCTGATTTTCTAAAATTGGTCCAATTCAGGGCTTTATACTGGACATTGCTTCAGACGTTCTAGTGCTACAACCTTAGCAGACGCAGCAGTGATTTGCTGACTATAAAACGTCATGGTGGATGGAAGTCATCTGCGGTAGCTGAGGGTTACATCGAAACATCTATGAAAAGTAAAGTGGCTGTAGCGCACAACTTACCAGGGCCAAGTACATCTGGTCATTCTAGAGTTATATCATCGAATGATTCTCAATCACAAGAGTCTACCATTAAAGCCAATAACATAACTCAGCAAAACTTTGTTACGAAGAATTTGCCTGGCATAACAATACATGCTCAAGATACTTGTTCCGTCAGTGTAAATGTATACAGTAATTCCACGTTTCATAACAATAACAATAACAAACTAAATTTGTATAGAATTTTTGATTAAAGTATTTACAATTTACATGCATTAAACGTCAATTTTGCTTTCTGTTATAATGTATTCAATTCAGCCAACCTATAGAAATGAAAAAAGGCGTATCACAATGAAGCACTTTTCGATACGCAAAAGCGTGTTACAATTGCGTTTTTATGAACGCAAAATAGAAAAACATTTTTGAGTGTCAATAAACCAATACAGTGCACATGACAGACGCATTTTATTTGTCCCTACCAACATGATATTTGTAATAAATAAAATCATGGCTCGCTGGGGGGTAAATTTAATTAACCATATTGTACTTCACCACTATCAGTATAGTAGTCACCGTTTGTGTATTTACTATTATACACCTACCAAGTATCGGAATGTAAGCTATGTTTGCATAATAAATATTAACATATTATAGTTATATGCATTGACATTGCTAGAATTACGTTTATTTCATATTTTTTTTTTTTGCACATTCGCCATTACCTATTCGCCATGTGTACGTAATATTTTAGCATGTAAATCAGATCGAAATTTTATAATTGTAAATTGTATAATATTACGTAATAGATAGAATAATAATAATAACAGAAGCAACGGTATGGGGCAAGTTGCATAGGCATACTCGTAGTATGTTGTTTGTGCATATGTCTGTATTTCCTGTACTCCGAGCCGTATACACTGGCACACTATGAATGTAGTAGCTTGACATTACGCAATGTTAGAGGTACACTGTTAGAATATGAATGTTGGCAATAAATTTCAAGACGCTCGTAGTTTCGTGTGCATGCGTTGACTACAGTTGATATTGCCGAAAATATCGTAACGTAGACGTGAAATAAAATATTTAAAATAAGGATGGTTTAACTTTAAGGTGTTTATTTGGCATAGGAGGTATCGTATACGTGCTACTTAGTTCCGGAAAAAGATATTCCATATAGCTTATAATGTAAATCCAAAAATTCCACAACATAGCGTTGGTTATAAAATTGCCAACATTTTTAATAGAACACTCTGTATATTTTTATAAAAACGCACGTAGAGGTTGATTATGAAAAATTTTTGTTTATATGTCTTTATGACTATCTGTAGCAGTTTTTAATAAAAATGAAAAATTCATAATTATACAGGATGATTCTCAATATATGCGACAAACTTTAAGCGCTGATTCCTGGGGTTATTTTCATCATAAAAGTTCATAAGAATATATGTCCAAAATCGCTTAGTTCTAAAGTTGTACAATGTTTAATAGTAAGTTAACATAATTAATGTTTTTATTATAAATTAACAAAATAATTAGTAAAACAAAATTAACTTATACTAACTGTTAAAAATGATCGACCCCAACTGCAATACAAGCTTCTATCCTCCGTCGTATTGACTGGCTGACTGCAGTCCGTTCTAAAATACCAGGGGTATCTCGAATTGTTTGAAAAACTGCGATAATACGATTTCTCAGTTCATCGATATTTTCAATGGGAGTCGTATAAACTAATGATTTAAGGTGACCCCAGAGAAAAAAGTCAAAAGAATTTAAGTCTGGAGACCGAAGAGGCCACGGTTGTGGACCTCCCCGTCCTATCCACCGATCTGGATACGTATTGTCCAAAAACTCGCGAGCAACTAAATTAAAATGCGCTGGAGCATCGTCATGCATAAAATGCATTTGTAATCTTAATTGCAACGGAACTTCTTCCAGCAGTAGTGGTAGCTCCTCTTCAAGAAAATTGCGGTATACCTCGCCATTTAACGGCATCGGTAAAAAATGTGGGCCTATCAAGTGATCTCCAACAATTCCGGCCCACACATTAACAGAGAATTGATGTTGATGACGGGCATTCACTAGTTCGTGCGGATTTTCTTCGGCCCATATGTGATTATTATGAAAATTAATAATCGCGTTTCTAGAGAAAGTAGCCTCGTCGGTGAAGAATATTTGAGCCAAATAGTCATTGGGATTTTGTGGGATTTTGTGTTGCATCCATTGACAAAAAGCCACTCTTTGCGGAAAATCTGCCGGCAAAAGTGCCTGCACCCGTTGAATGTAATATGGATACAACCGTTGATCTTTCAATATTCGCCAAACTGTGGCCTGACTAATGTTTAAAGCAAACGCAATTTTTCTGGTGCTTGTAGTAGGATGTTCCTCAATTTCATTTAGTACCATTTCTTCAACTTCTGGAGTTCTCACTGTAGATGGGTGCCCGTTATCAGTCGTCCGTTTTTTCAAATTTCCCGTTTCACTAAGACGTTGGTGAAGACGGGCAAATATTGAATGATGCGGGATGATACGGTTCGGGTATCGTTCTTCATAAAGACGTCTAGCAGCACGCGAATTTCCATTGGCAAGATAGTGAACGAAATGCATATCACACATCTCAGCATTCGTGTAATTCATTTTAGAAAACAGAAACTGTCAATAAACTGAATGAATACTCTGACAACTATTGACAAATATTGAAATGACAAATAAACAATTCCCTCTCAACACAATAGTTTTTGAAGAACCAACTGTGATATTATATCATGTTAGTCATAGTTTATAATTTATTATTAAACATTCAATAACTTTAAAACCAAACCGTTTTGGACATATACCCATATGAACTTTTATGATCAAAATAACCCCAAGAATCTGCTCTTAAAGTTTGAAGCATATATTGAGAATCACCCTGTATAAAACTGTTCACATGCGTATGTATGTAACTACATATATCTCCATTCGTTATTGAATCAAATAGAGTCGTGCGCAATATAAATACATGTACATATTGAGTGAATAGCAATAACAAAAGACACTTTGGAGCGGTGTGCAAAGTTGTAGAAACGGTTTGTCTGTTTAACGTATACCGCTATTTAAGGAAAACTGCTACAAAAAGTAGGAGCTCTTTTAAACTGCTAAACCAAAAGTAGCGGAGGCAACTTGTAGCTGCTAACGTAAACGACAGCAGTTTATACAAGGGTCGCTAAAACATATGGAACAGTTAAATATTTTCAGAACAGTTAGAGAGCTCGTTGAAATTTGGCATTACACTTAGAAGTGTTTAAATTCTATCATCTGAGATTTCTTTCAATATTTCTACCATCATTTATTTCGAAAATACAAGGCTAACTTGATTTTTTTTAAATGGCACGGGTGGTCAAATTCGATATTTTTAAAAAGAGCATTTTTTCTGAATTCAGTAATGTAACACATGCCCACCTTTATTTTTATTAAAAGGCAAAAAAAAATTAAACTCAAAAATTTAATTCTGGAAAAATAAAACTAAGTTAGCTTTGAAAATGCTGTTATTGACGATGTGTCACTTACATATTCGCCAAAAATTAAACTTGTGTGCAATAATTTGTTTAACAATGGTGCATTTAAGCGAAACTGAGCGTATAGAAATTCTCATGGTGGTTGGTTATGGCGACAGAAAACGAAGTTGTGCTCAAGTAGTGACTCTTTTTAATGAAATTCATCCAAACCGGGAACCGATCTCCAGGACGACGGTTTCAAAAACCTTACAAAGATTTCAAGAAACTGACAGCGTTAAAGACCGTGCAAGACCTGGGCGACCTCGAATTATTACCAACGAAGAAAATTCTTTGAATGTTATGTTGGATGTGGTAGAAAATCCAAAAAATTCAGTACAACAGTTGACGTGACCACAACATGAGTAGAGGATCCATACAAAAAATAATGAAACGCGAAAAATATCATCCTTATAAAATTCACTTGCTACAAGAATTAAGTGACGACGATTTTGACCGCAGAACCGAATTTTGCGAAACTATGATGCACAGAATACCATCAGGATGGTAACTTTCTTAATCGAGTCCTCTTATCTGATGAGTCAACTTTTTGTCTAAATGGATATGTTAACCGCCATAACTGTCGATATTGGTCTGAGAGAAATACGCATTGGATGGAACAGGTTCATACGCAGCATCGACAGAAATATAATGTTTGGTGTGGCATTATTGGTCGGAATATCGTAGGTCCTTTTTTCATTAACGGCAATTTAGCGTCTGAAAGATATTTGCAACTTTTACAACAACATATTGTTCCACGACTTAGGGAAATATTTCCAAACCACGGCAATCGAAATTGTATACCAACAGAAACCATATGGTTTCAACAAGACGGAGCACCGCCGCATTTTGGTCGTCAAGTGCGCGAATATTTGGATGAAACATTTCCCGGTAGATAGATAGGGCGAAGGGGGGCTATTGAATGACCAGCTAGGTCTCCTAATCTGACCCCACTTGATTTTTTCCTGTGGGGTCATGTAAAAAATCGAGTGTATGTCAACAGGCCATTACAAATCGAAGACCTACAAGAACGTATAAGAAACGAAATTGCCAGTATTTCTCCAAATATTTTGATTGATTCTTTGCAAAATTTTGCTCAACGTGTTCATTGTTGCCAGGAGGTAAATGGAAATCATTTCGAATATCTTTTGTAACATAAAAATTATGTAATTTCTTGTTTGAGCTTCTTTTTATTAAAATCTGTTCTGTTTCAGTTAAATGTGTTATTTTTACAATTATTATTAACTATTATTATTTATTTTTTCACGCAGCAAAGAAATAACGATAGATAAAGACAACATTTCCAAGGCTAACAAAATTTTTCATTTTTCAAAATTTTACTAGTTCGAAATTTTTTTTTAAAGTTTCGATTAAAATAAGATATGGATGTGTTGCATCACAGAACGCAGAAAAAAATTCCCTTTTCAAAAATATTAAATTTGACCCTTCGTGCCTTTTAAATTATATGCCCTTGTATCCCCAAATGAAGATAGAATTTTGAAGAACATCTTAGACGATAGAATTTAAATACTTTTAACCATGTACCAAATTTCAACAAGTTTTGTTTAATAGTTTTCATAATATTTAACTGTATCCATACTTTTAGCGACCCTGTATATATATCACTATTAAACAATAACATTTCGTATAAACGCATACATATTCTTATCCATATCAAGATTTATTAGATCTGTAATTAAACATAAACCTTCGAATAGTCACGTAGACGTTTGGATATATGTGTATATATAAGACAATTGTTTCAAATGATGTACTATGTTTCCTGCTGCATACAATTAGTTTGTAGTAGTGCATGAAATGCCACTTTGTGTACGCTTTTGAATGCATAATGTTTTGTCTATTATGTAATATGAGTACAAATAATAATTTCTAGATGAAACGTTGCAATAGCCGGACGTAAAGGCTAAATTCGCGAAATGCAGAAAGACAAATTTAAGATTTATTAGATCTGTAATTAAACATAAACCTTCGAATAGTCACGTAGACGTTTGGATATATGTGTATATATAAGACAATTGTTTCAAATGATGTATTATGTTTCCTGTTCCGTACAGTTAGTTTGTAGTAGTGCATGAAATGCCACTTTGTGCAAGCTTTTGAGTGCATAATGTTTTGTATGTCTATTATGTAATATGAGTACAAATAATGATTTCTAGATGAAACGTTGCAATAGCCGGACGTAAAGGCTAAATTCGCGAAATGCAGAAAGACAAATTCCACTCGCTCAAGTCGCAGATATGAGGAAGTGGCCGCTTCACAGCGCGATCCTCCGTCCAAATTATCCGGGCCAGAAGTCAGAAGCGCGCTGAACACACCGTCGACAAGAGAGGACATCAATTGTATATATGTGTATACGTTGTTCGCGCGTAAAGGTTACTAGCCTTGCTCGTATCGCTATTTTCGGTAGAGAGTATAGAGAGGCACACACGTATATGTATATGTTATGTATGTATCTGTTGCAGATGCTGTGCGCTGTCGACCGACGGACGCGCCAATGCTTTTTCCTGCGAGTGTATTTGTACGCTGTGTCAGTACGTGTCGTGAGCGAGTGAATTTTGGTGAAGTCGATTTTCTCTCCCGGGCGGATGAGTTGTAAATGAGTAAATGACCGGGAGGAGGTCTTTGACCGCCGTGAGCCCTGACCCACTAACTTCGCGAGGTCAACGATCCGCCATTCTAGTTTCACGGCTCTCTGCTCTTTCGTCGCTTACCCCAGATGTCAGATGCGTCGCCGAGATCAGCATCTCCCGTGGTGGGCTGACGCTTTGATCTCGGATTGTCGGCGATTTGCGACAACTGACGGCGCACGGCGCGGCCAAATACTCAGAGAGTTGGCGCAAACTATAAAATTATCTCATTGCATGCATAGTTCGATGCGAGAAGTATGGAGGTACTACAAAAAAGTTGACTGCCACACCCCATTGCATATTTTGGAGCTGTAGGACCTCTGCCATATCCTATAAAAAAACAATGTAGTGTCATTTATCTAAGGCAAAATATGTTCTTTTCAGTTTCAAAAAATATTTTTTTTCACAAATATTATTCGTAAAAGAAATGGAAAAACACCTGTGCCACTTGGCGTATTATATTTTTTTTTTGCAGCAGTTTTTGGCAGCATCATTGCGTATAAACTAATTCAGACGCGCATTTTCACTGATCGATACGTGCATTAATATTATATGTCGCAATAAGTGGAATAGTGTAACTACTGCCTTTAAAAAAATAGGTGACTATGAAAAGAAGCAACAACAATTGTTGAAATTTTGAAAAGAATTCTTAACGAATGAAGTCGTTCCTTGATAAAGCTAGTACCATTCATTTCATTCATTCATTCAAGTTAGGGTGGGCACTTGATGTCCGGGCACTTGAGCAAGGTGCTCATTGTACCATCCCTATTGATTCTCTTATTTCCACTCGATCAGCTTGGTGTTCTCTATAAAGCCCAGTATCTTACCCAGTGGAAACTTGAGCACCTTCGAGGGCTCCAATAGATCTCTCCCGAAATATTTCTGCCTGAGTACCTTCTTCCTCACATGTGCAGATAACATGTAAACTCGTTTCCTCCTGTAGTTCGCATCTTCTACATCACGGTTCGCTTACTCGGCCTGTGTTTTTCAGAGAGCAGTGTCCAGTAATGGTTTTAACTTCTTTCTTACTGGGCTTGAGTAGGTTATCAGAGAAACTACCATCTCCATCCCCTATCGGCGTTTTGGTATGGAGTTGACCTTCAGTCGACCTCCATTTCTTTGTACTTTCTTTATCTAACCAGATCTCCCTTCTTGCGGAATCCTTAGTAATCCCACATACGGGCTCTGGACCCATGAAGTGGCTCTTAGAGCCCTCCTTGGCTAGTTCATCGGCTATTACGTTGCCCTTTATATCCTCATGTCCCGGCACCCAAATCAGAGACACCGTGTTGTCTCGTGCCAGTGCATTGAGGGGTTATTTGCGGTCCCTAACTAGTTTTGACCTAGTTACAGGGTTTGAGACTGCCTTAATGATAGCCTGGCTGTCAGTCATTATATTAATTTTCCTCCTCATGTATTCCCCTTTTGCAATCATTTCTGCACAGGCTGCAAGGGCGAATACCTCTGCCTGGAAGACCGTTGTATGTTTCCCCAGGCTTATGGATATTCTTTGATTAGGACTGGGCCGAAATATACGGGCTTCTGTCCCCTGGCTGGATTTGGATCCATCCGTGTACCAGTTTTCGTTAGCAGTGATCTCACTACGTGCCTGGTCTCTGTTCGGTATGGAGATTTTCACCTTTTCAGTGAAAATAATTTCGGGTGCCATTTGTAGCAATGGCCCGTCCAGCAACGTGCCCGTAGAATAAGTGTTTCCTCCCACCCTGAATTTGGGATGGCACAGGTTGTTGGCTTTCAGTCTAAGGATCGCATCATTGCCTCCGCTCTCACATAGAGTTCCAGCGGGGGTAGGCCCACAATGGTCTCCAAAGAGGCGGTCCCTGTACTGTTAGTTGCACCAGTGATACCCAGTAATGCCTGTCTCTGGACAGCGGTTAGCAGTTTCGCTGCGGAGGACACTTCTGTCCTCCTCCACCAGACTACAGCCCCGTATGTTATTGTTGGTCTTACCAGGGCAGTATATAGCCAATGGATCACCTTCGGCTTTAATCCCCAGGTTTTGCCAGCAACTCTCCTGCAGCGCCAGAATAGTTGTGTGGCCCTGGTCGTTGTTTTAACTAACAATAAGTGATTTTTCCAGCTCAGTTTCGCATCAAGGGTAACACCCAGATACTTTACTTCCTTGGTTAATTGTAACTCCTGCCCAAACAGTCTAATGCCGCCTAGGTCATTGAGTTTTCTCATGTTGGTAAAGGCAACCAACTTTGTTTTTTGTGGATTAACTGAGAACTACTGCCTTTAAAAAAAAATAAGTGACTATGAAAAGAAGCAACAACAATTGTTGAAGTTTTGAAAAGAATTCTTAACGAATGAAGCCGTTCCATGATAAAGCTAGTACCGTTGACGATGTGAGTGGTGACGAGGGAACTTCATATTAGACTAGATTAGGCTAGGATTGGGGTGGCCTATCGATCTATTTCACCGCGATCTTTTCGAATCTATTGTGATTCCCTTCTTGATAGAAGACGCTCCCTAATTTTGCCTTCTTAATAAGGGGCCATCATCTTTGAGAACGGCTTCTTTGTATAGTTGCTAGTTGCGGGGTTCTCTAATCCCACTGTGAGAAACCTTGTTCTTGCCAGGCCATCACATTGGCACAGCACATGAACTGGCGTTTCTTCCTTCTCTTGGCAGTATCTGCAAGTTGCGTCTATGTTGTACATATGTCTATTTAGTATGCAGTGACCAGTCAGCAAACCTACTATCTTCCTATCTTTGTTTAGTAAATCCATAGTAATATCATGCCTCTGTTCCATTCATTCATAGACTTTTTAATTTGCGATTTGGTAGTGCCGAAAGAACCTCGTCTGGTCAGCTCGTTCGCCGCCTCATTTCCTCTCACACGCCCGAGTGGCTAGGAACCCAGGCCAATGTTAACTCCATTTGGGTGCCCACCTCATTTAGGGCGCTTACCCAGTCCAAAATCACCTTGGAGTTCACATCTACGGAACTAATGGCTTTAAGTCTGGACGGGCTATCAGAGAAGATCCTTTTACTTAGCTCGGTCCATCTTTCTGCTTCTCCGATACAATGGTAAATTGCAGCAACCTTAGCTTGGAACACCGTTGTGTCTTCGCTGGAGCTTACCTTTTTGCGTATATTCCAGCTTCGACGTCCTAGTTTGTTTTAGAGCCGTCTGTATATCAAGTTGAGTACCTCTCTCCCAGTCCTTCTTATCTGGTATTATAACCTGATATTTTTTATCTAGGTTGAATTTTTGAACCATGGAATCACATGGCATCCCCAAAAAAAGGCATCCATCCTTAAGTTTATCTAATAATTATTGGTAATCTGTCTAATCATAAGTCTATGTGCTATAGACCTGGCAGTTCCTTGTATATAAATATATAACACACAATAAATATGGCGCGCAGACATGCCAGTCTTTGTATGCTACTTTGGCCGCCCCCACCTATCGCACCTTTGACCATCATACTATCACCCCGTACGTTATCATGGCTCTAATTACCCTTATGTATAACCACAGAATTATCTTGGGACCAAAGATATGAGTCAAGTAATAAATATCTGTTTTACAATTGTTCAGATTTTCTTTCAAATTCGGATCTTTTTCTTGTAAAAACTCCAAAACAGATTCAAAAATAATTGAAAATCTTGCTAAACAAGAGCCTCTTGATAGCCACCGAACTTCAGTGTGCAGAAGTAACCGAGTCAAGACTTCGTCGTTTTCATCACATAGCTGAGCAAATAACCGGGAGTTCAAAGAATTGCTTCGAATCTTGTCGACAGCATTTATAACATGTTGTAAAGATTGGTGCAATCTCGGACTCAGATTTTTTGCTACTAAATGCTGTCTGTGAATCACGCAGTGAATGACCAGTACCAACCATAGATGGTGCACCATTAGTCGCAACAGAAACAATGTTATTCCATGCAATAGCTTTGTCGGTAAAAAAAAAAACGTTTCACGGCCTGAAAAATCGATTCTCCGCTGATATCAATCTCTAAATATGTAGCAAAAAGCAGTTCTTGGCACATATTTTCATATTTAATATATCGAACATATCCTAACAGCAGAGCTTCATTGCCGGGTAATGTAGACTCGTCTACACTGGAGAGGGAATCTGTTGGTCTGTAAGAATTGCATAAAATGTTTTCCACGCCACGACCCATCTCGCGGGCTTGTGCAATACACTGTTGAGGACCTCCGCAATGGCTGGTAAAGTAAGCTGCTCTCCAATTGTGTGGCGTTTCCCCGACTTCGCTATTAGTAAAGATATATTATAGGACGCTCGTGAACCATCAACGTCTTGCATAGATGATGACGCAAACATCAATCTTATGGATGGCCTTTTCTTTAGTTTTTCTTTAAGTGCTTGAAAGAATGACAAGGACTTTGTACTCTTGATAAATGGTCTCCATTTTTGAAGGCTTCATGGCATCGTTACTGAATACTTTTTCACATATGAGACACGTCGGCAAGTATTGATTTGATAGAGATGGAATGAATCCAAACTTCAAGTAGTCCAAACTGTATTGTCTGCATTTTTTTTTCGTGTCTACCATCATAAAACTCGCAGTAAACCTGCAAATCAAAAAAAAAATATGTTTTAAGAAACTATTTGGAACCACTTTGGGAATCGTTAATTTAACGTATTGCTGTGGACTGGCACCCCGGTTTTCGCAAGTTCAGATGTTTTCATGTTTACTCTGATCAGGCTTTGTCGATGTTTCGAGCAAATTTTCACAGATGAAAATATTTTATTTTATATAAGATTTTGTTAATGGGTTAATTGTTTGGTTTTTTTATTTTAAATGTTCAGCTGTTTTAAATTAATTTCACTCTGTAAAATGTATAGTTTTCGCTAGTCTATTTTCTGTGCGTTGAATGATGTGGCTGTGTTGCACGTACCGCGTGAGTAGGATTTTATATGTATACGACTGTTTAACCTTGTGAGGGCGGTTCCTTGGTCGACTGTCAGTGTGAGTACATATATTTTTAAAACTTTGCTGCCATTTTGTTTATTCTTATGAGTTAAAGATTTGTTTCGTTTAAATTGAATTTTATTCTGTCCATCAAGGAACTCGCGTAATAATAATTGTTGTTATATTGTTGTGTACACATTTTAGATATAAGTTCATTTATTATTTTTGTTCGGGAAGATATTTAAAGTTTAAAGAGTTAATTTTTTATTTTTTTGCTGATTTGTATTTAATTATTAATCACCTCGGGTTGGGTGAATAGAAGCATTGTGCTTGTATTTAAATTTTTCTTTTGTAAATTTACTTGAATTGTCCACGTTTAATTTAGTTTGTTTTAATTTTGAAACCACGTGGATTGATTTGATATAAAAAGGATTATCTTCTTGAACAAAATTGTTTTTTGCTTTGATATAAGATTTAGCATTGTCCTATTGTAATTTAGAATCACGTGCAGTTTTTAAATTTAAGCCAGAACCCTATGTTCAAGGTTTTTTTTTTCTGCAAAAAGGCTCTGCTCCGATAAGCCATTGAAAAGTGCCCCTAAAGCTAACGGGCTGAAATTAAAGCAAATGAGTACTACTGTCACACATACTGTAAATACCAAAAATTAGCTCAATCGATGCCACCCCATTTTTTATATGTACATTTCAGCCCTAATATCTATAAAACCAAAAAGCATAGATTTATAGGTAACAAAAAATCAAGTCGAATTGTTAAATCCAAGTTGAAAAAACATCCCCCAAAAGGAGAAAATAACTTCGAACAGCGTGTGCGGAATTAAATATTATTTTATTGTTACAATATTCTTTTTTACATGTCGATGCTTTTATAGATATTAGGGCTAAAATGTACATATAAAAAATGGGGTGGCATCGAATGAGCTAATTTTTGGTATTTATAGTATGTGTGACAGTAGTACTCATTTGCTTTAATTTCAGCCCGTTAGCTTTAGGGGCACTTTTCAATGGCTTATCGGAGCAGAGCCTTTGTTATTAACTTGTTTTTTTTTTTTTTTCTTTTTTTTTATGTAATAAAATTTTTGATTGTTTATTAACGTCATTCAAAATTCTGTTCTTTTATTTTTAATTAAACCTTTACAATTTTTCGGGTAATTAAGAAAGTCTGATTTCTTTCACTCACAATTTACTTTTCGTGGTTAGATTCAGGTTTTAATTCGCGAGGGTAACTCTGAGTTTAATTGTTCTTTTGCGCCCTTTTAATTTTTTTTTTCCGTTGAGCTAGCTAATTTAATTTTTCATTTTTTAATTCATTTTGCATTTTTCAAATTCAGTCAGTTCACAGCATATTTATTTGGCGCCCAACGTGGGGCGCCAAATAAATATGCTGTTCACAGCAGTATGTACCATATTAAAATATATTCCATCATATCATTTATTATCCAAAATATCCTCAAACGAATTATTGTGTAAACATGTCGAACATGGTAGCTCTCTATGTCTGTATGTATGTATATACAAAGTAAATAAAGTTGAGAATCGACCACCTACACACGAGTATACTAATGCGGAAACGTGTCGGCGTTTTGTTTACGGGAATTTTGACCATCGACAAGGCACAATTCTATTTTCACGCTCAATTCGCTCTTAAGCATTTTTAAATCTGCCCACCGCACTGTCCACAGCGTCCACTGTCTCTATTTAAAAAGAGTCAGCCGTGAACGGCGAAGAGTTTAATCTCCTCACAGATTGCGGACAGCCAGCCGGCCGGCCGGGCGTTCGGTCACACACGACCAGCCAGCCAGCACACCTTTCTTTGCCCATGTCATCCCAATTAACACAAGGTCGTCACTTCATATTCATCATAATCCCCATTGACCGGACTTTACAATCATTTCTCGTACATCTTTATAAAATCGTTTGTTATACGGAGACGTGGACAGCGTTGGACACACGATGTATATACCGTGAGTAAATACGCATCAGGAGGTGTCCGCACCGTGCTTCCTGTGCTATCCTGCCGCATAAAGACTGGTTAGCACCTGGATATGTCGGCCTAGAGTTCGGCCAAGGAAGAAGAATGCGCATTCTATCCGATACATAATTGCTAATTACGAGTAAATAGAGATTCTATACATTACATGATGTCTGTTCGGATGTGTTATTAATGTCGTTCCCACGATGTTTGTATATCCGGCAAAATATTATTCATACGTTGGTTGTTGTAAATAATTAATAATATGCCTTCCGTTGTATTAGTGATGAATTTGATATAAAGATCGCCCACACTGTAAAAAAAAAATTGCAGTAAAATTACATGTAAAATCGTTGGTAACAAAGTTGCCTACAATTTTACAGGTAAATTTGCTTCATATGGTAAAATTTCTACCATCTATTAGTAAATTTCACATGCTGATGTGTTTTTCAAAGATTGTACTGTAAAATTCGTATGTAATATTTATAGGAACTCTATATTACCGAACACTGAAGTAATTTTCATATGTATTCTTTATAAAGAGAGCAAGCCAACTTAACCTAATTCTTTTATAGCACCTAAAGGTCATACTGAATCGCCTCAACCAGGTATCAAGAATGACACGCTTACGCGAAACTACGATTGTTTGGGACGTACATGATATCATTGAGCCAATAATAAGTTCGACAAACGAATAGAATTACCTACGCGCACAGATAAATAATCCAATAACCAATCACATTGCGGCGTATGAATTTCGTATTTTCCATGATATCTATAGTTTTACCCGAAAATTCAAGTAAAAACAAATAAATACAAAAGATCCTCATATTTTTACAACAAAATTAATAGTTCACTAGTAAAATTTACTTTTAAAGTGCACTAAATACCCCAAAAAAATGTCGATTTTACACTTTTAAGTAAATTTTGAGAGTAAATACAAAATTGTACATGTTTTTTTTCCTGTATTTTTCTTTTGAATTTTTGTTACATCTTAAACTTACATGAAAAAGCTATAAATTTTACCGAAATTTCTTTTTCCATGTTAAATATCCTAGAAAAAACATGTAAAACAAAATTTACATGATTTATTGTGGTAAATTCACAACATTATTACATGTAGTATTCCTGATTTACCATGGCAAAATTACTGTAATTTTTTTACAGTGCAGACAGCATAAAAAAAAAACAACAAAAAAACCAAATAAATGTTTGATTTTCGTAACACCGAAGACTGGATCATTGATTATAGCTTTATTTTTAGTTTTAGGATGAAAAGTCGCTTTTACAAAAGTTTTACAGAATTAAATGCTGCATAACCTAAAAATATTTTTTACTAACACTGCGTAGGCTTTCACGGCCGGTATAACTATAACTAACAGCTTCTTGCGGGTTTCGCCGTGTGTCAAAACTTTCGCTCGACGTTTCGCTGTTCATACTGCAAGCTTCTTCAGGATAACTGAACTGATTCTCCATGGTCCGATATTCTTCTTATATACGCCCCTGGTGCATCCAACCGTGTAGTTTCCGCTCCATTGACCGTGACGGTTCGAAGTAGGCTCTTCCACGTGTTGCTAAGGTGGTACCCTTCTTCTCTGTTAACGGGTTTATTCTTCTCTATTTCTATGGCTTCCCTGATGAGTCTTTCCTCGTAGTTCTTGGTGGTAGTTATTACTTTTACATTCTTGAAATCCATTTTGTGTTCGGTGTCGTGCACGTGTTCTGCCACCGCTGATTGCTCGGTCCTTCTTAATCTTGCGTCTCTCTCGTGTTCTTTTATTTTTATGTCGATGGCTCTTCCTGTTTGTCCGACGTAGCACTGTCCGCATTGGCATGTTATCTTGTAGATACCTTCTGTGCGTCCCTTGGGTATCTTATCCTTTGCGGTCGTAGATACTGCTGGATCGACGTTGCAGTCCCGAAGCGTACTTGTACGTTACGTTTCTCAAATTCGGCCTATTTTTTTCGGTGACTCCTGTATGTAAGGTAACACGCCATCCTCTTCGTGGTTCTGTAGTTGTCTCCAGTGTCGTCTTCTTCTAAGTGGCTCCCTTATGTTCGATGTCAGTGTAACCATTCTTCTTTAGTGCTTTCTCCAAATGTATCTTTTCACTGGTAAGATATTGTTCCTCACTGATGGTTTCGGCTCTGGATAGCAATGTTTGTATTAATGTCTTCTTCTGCATCGAATGATGGTGAGACCTTGCATGCAGATATCTATCGGTGTGCGTCTTCTTTCTAAATACTGCGTGCTGTAGCATTCCCTCTTTTGTTTTCTTAACCATAACATCCAGGAAAGGGAGATTTCCATTTTGTTCTTTCTCCATGGTAAACTTGATAGCTGAGTGCTGTGAGTTTTTGTGTTCCAAGAACTGTTGTAGTTTTTCTTCTGCGTGTTGCCATGTTACAAAAGTATCGTCGACATATCGCAGCCAACACTTGGGTTTCATATCGCTGGAACTTAGGGCTTCTTCTTCAAATGCTTCCATAAACAAGTTGGTTATTACTGGTGATAAAAGGCTTCCCATTGTTGTTCCGTTCTTCTGCTCGTAGTATGTTCCTTGGATAAGCACAGTTTCACTAATTCAATGATCTTCTTCTTGTAGTCCAAGTTCTGGAAGTAAGGCCAGTGCGTCCTCCGTGGGTATGTTAGTAAATAGCGATATAATGTCGAAACTTACTAAAATGTCTGTAGGTTCAGTCTTTAGCGTAAACAGAATATCCACGAAATGTTTCGAATTCTTCACATACGTTGCAGTTTGGTCGGTATATGGCTTTAGTAAGTTAGCTAAATGTTTCGACAAATCGTAGGTCGGTGATCCAATTTTTGCTTACAATCGGTCTTAATGGCACTCCTTCTTTATGTATTTTTGGTATTCCATACAGCCTGGGTGGTCTAGCGGCTCTTGGTAGCAATCTGTTCTGCATCTCTTTAGGTATCGATGAAATCTTTATGCTCTCTCTTACTGTTTTTGTGATCTTCTCCGTTGGATCTTTTCTTATTTCCTTGTAGGTGTTCTCGTCAAGTAGTTCATTCATCTTTTTCCGGTAATCTTTATTTAGTAGTACTGTTGCATTCCCTTTGTCTGCTTTGAGGATAACGATATCTTCTTCAGCTTTCAAATTTGTAAGTGCTGCCTCTTCTTCCCTGGATAGGTTGCGTTTCGGTAGCTTTGCTTTCTTCAATGCTCTGCTTACTTCTTGTCGCACTTCTTCTGCTTCGATGTTCGGTATTCCTTTGATCGCTGCTTCTACCTCCGTGGTGATTTCTTCTGTTGGTACTCTTTTGGGTACAATGACGTAGTTCATCCCTAAGGCAAGTAGTTTTGTTTCGTCTGCAGATAGTAGCTTCGTTGATAAATTAAGATTAGATTATTAAATTATTTTAAATAGTACACCCTGTATATTATTTCATTTTTAATTTCTACGTAGAAAAATAATGTCACTATACAGGCTGATACAAATTAAGTGCGCATCATTGATTGCTATCTCTGTTATTTATTGATTCCAGAAAGTGTAAAATTAGCAAAGTATTAGTGTTTTTAACGCTGATTAATATGCAATATACGAAAAAAACAATTGCATGACGTATTTCCGAGAAATTTTGAAATTTATATTTTTTTAAATTGGACACCCTGTATATTGTTTAAAAAAATGGAAGATATTTTAATTTGTGATGTAAAAGTTTTAATACAATATTGTTTTAAAACGAATAATAAAGAAGTTATGGTGGTTTTTAATTGATTCCAAAGATATGTAAAATTTATAGTAGGCTTCTTTCACTTTAAGTTCAAAAAAAATAGTATGTTGTTTGAAAACTGTCAAAAACGCACTAGATAATCTTTACACGTTTAATTATTAAAAAAACTGTATTCATTTTTCTGTCGTGTTCTTTACTTCCAATGTTAATTATTACTTATATTATTAGTAGCTGAACAGTTTTTCGTCATATATTTACTCTAATAATTATTAATAATATCTCACCATGGTATTTTCTCATTTAGATTAAATGCGATATGCTGAAAGCATATATTGTATGCTGGCAAAAATCAATAAGACTGCCTAATATTTGGCAGAACAGTATCCCTTTACGACAGCAGCCAGATCGACGTTACCTTTCCGAATACTCTACAGACAG